>BMAO01038810.1:0-221476 GCA_019973975.1 Trichonephila clavata | reverse complement strand
AAAAAGTTTTGGGAATTTTATTTTTTAAATGAATGGATCTAAAAGAGAAAGACTTGAAGTTAATTAGTGTAGAATATCGATTTAATAACACGAAAAAAATTCATACGCAACGATTTAGAAATAATTTTCATAAAAACTCATCAGTTTTAACACTTTTTTAAAAAATTCGAAAAAAAAATAGAAAATATCGTTATTTTACAAAAAAAATTATACCGTATTGTGGCGAAATAAATGATCTTTCCGATTCTGTAATTATTTTTTGTCTTATTTCAAAAGTATAAATCGGATGGCAATTTTAAGATAGTGCAAAACGTCTGATCACCGCTGGGCCGAAACGGAACGGAAGTTCTGCCAAGTAAACAACCGGCAGGTGTAAAACAATTAAGGTTTTTAATTAATATCTTTTCAACTAATTACAATATCGGAATATAAATGGGCAATACGGCTTTCCCTGAAAATTCCCGATCTTTTGGTACCTTCCGCGACTTTCTGCGTCGTACGGTTCGTGAGAAGATAGACGCACATAGATAGGTTTGTTTACCTTCGAATTTTAATGGGGGGGGGGGTGTAAGATATAAAAAATAATTTTAATGCCAGATTTGCCACCCATTCCGTATAGTGGTTAGTGACGCTGAAGGGCCTAGGTTTGAATCCTGGAGAAGGGCATGGATCTTTGTATTGTAATCCTTCTTTCCTTTGTGATGCTTCACGCTTACTTCTATGTAGGCCTCCATGTGATACACGAGGTTATAGATGTTCTCGATAAAAGAAAAATAATAATACCTGTTTTGCGCTTATTTCAAATTAGAAATTTTGTGAACTAGTTTTTCTAGACAAGTCTAGTCGTGATTTTTTTGTTTTGTTTGTTGTTGATAGTAAAATTTAGAAAGTAACGCATAGCTTGTGGCAGTATCTAAGTAAGCCAGTAACAGCCTCCGGGCAGGAGTGATCACTTTTGTCTAGTGGTATGTTACGTGCTTACGAAACCATAGATCACGGGTTCTAATCTTCCACATTCGTGACCTTGGCTGAAAAGAAAAATGCAAACCTTCTAATCTGTTGTGGCACCATCTACTCGCAAGAAGAGCAAGCAAAGTCGTCAGACTCACTTGACGCAATAGTAACAACTCCCACATTTGCCATAACTACAAAATATCTCGTTCGTAAACCTATCCACCGACTCACTGGTGGGGGAATACTGTGGCGGTATCTAAGTAAGCCAGTAACAGCCTCCAGACAGGAGTGATCACTTTTGTCTAGTGGTATGCTACGTGCTTACGAACCCATCGATCGCTGGATTTAATCTTCCAACAAGTTATATAAAAAAGGAATTCCAACTTCGTAAACTTTTTCTAATTGATGTGGTATTCATAGCATTTTCGTTTCACTTGTAATAAATATAGAGAAAAATATAAATTTCATTTGTCATAAACACACACACAAGGGATTTTTATATAAAAAGTTAAATAAAGCGGCGGGTAAATCGCGCGCAGCTAGTATTTATATATAATTACACTGAACAAAACTCACAATGTTTCTTATTTCGTACTCGTTGAAGATATTTAATTAAAGCTGTAGATATTTTATAATGAAATGATTGGTTACAAGAAATAAATTCTAAACTGATAACCTTCAACAAGCAGCAAAGATAAAGAAATACTCAGAATTTGAAGGGTAATTTTCAAGTATTTGGAACCATTCCCTTACTCTTGACAAAAGAGGGGTCTATAGGACCATGTCGTATAAACGATGCTATAGTTGTTGATCTCAAAGCGGACTCCTAAACGTGAAAGATTAGGAGAATTGTTACCTTTATAGTTTTGATCAAAAACAAAAGGGGTGTTTAAATTCACAGATTTCTAATTTCAATAATTTTTTTTTTCGTTCTCAATTATTATGAATGGAAAATTAAAAGCTCACTCGTCTTCACTGAAAAGAATTTTTGTATCTTATATCTTGTTTAGAAAACAATTTATTTAACTATTTTGCACAGCGAAATTATTATAAAAAGTATCTTACTAAATAAAACAAGAGCTTTGATAATTTTTTTCATAAGTTGATAGAATTAAAAAAAGAAAGAAAATGATGTAGAATTTCAAGGAATAAAGAAATTTCTAAAAAGCATTAGCAAATGCTAGAGTTTTTTGTTTTAAATTGTGTTAAGGTATCCGACTACTTGCGACAATTTCTTTTAAAAAAAATGGAGACATGGGTATTTTGTTGTTGTTGTTTTTCGATTTGTTTAGTACATTTTAAGAAAAATATGCAGAAACTAAGGATAGAAAAAGAAACTATTATTTCTAAAATGGAAAAAATTGACAAAAAAATAACATAAATGCGGCCCATTCTGTACCATAAGTTTATGAATAGATGTTCAATTTTTTAATTCTGAGGTGTTGCTATGTTATTCCTTTTTGAAATGACCTTCAAGATAAGAGATATTTTTATTTTCCCAAAAACTAGAGCACTTTATCTTTTTTATTATATGAAATTGCTTAGAAAAACAGCGATTATATTCACATAAAGGGCTTCAAGTTTTGTAATAAACAGTGATTGATAAATTTGAGGGTTAAAACACTTCTATTATTATACAGAACATAGACAAAAAAAATTCAGTTAATTATTTTCAAAACTTTTTGAGCAATCGCTGCCTGTTTGAGTGTTTTAAAAAGAAACACATTTCGAGTAAAACACGTTTTAAAGCATGACATATCTTGCTTAAAGTAATAGCACATCTGCTTTTACTAAAACACTTATAGTTTGTGTTCGTAAGAACGGAAAATAATAAACTTGGTATTTTTATAAAGCTAATAAGATGGTTTATAAAATAAAATCATAAAATATTGTCAATTTTTGGCACAATTCATAATTTTAGGTATTTGAATACCGTTCATTTTGTAAAAAATGCTAGAATTTTTTTATTTGTTAAATTAGAAGATAAATATATTTATATCCCTAATGTGAATTCATGATTTATCGATTTCCTGTTCAGTCGAGTGGAGCAGATAAGATATTGTTACGTTTATCGGGATTCGAGGATTTTATGCAAATCAGTCGCAAAGAACAAGACAGTTCTTTGAGAGCGATGAGAATTTATTTTCGCAAAATCAATCCTTGAAATACCAGATGCATCAGCAATATTCACAGAATAAATCTCAGAAGGTCTTCACACCTTCAACAGCACCCAGACACAATTATCAATGTCTAAAATACGCGTATTTAAAAGAATATTCACAAGCATAGCCGAGCTAATCGGTTATCACGGTCAAGGCAAGTTTACTAATCGCTAGTCAGAACAATACTCACTAATCGCTGTTTGAAACAAGACTTAACTGATCTAGGGATATAATTTCGGGTACATGGGTTTCTGGGAACCCTCAGACCCGTATCTGGCTAGAAAAAGTTATGTATAGGTCTTGGTTATGTTGCCTTTTCATGCTGGATTGTATGGAGCTTGGCAATTGGACGAGTGGCGGCAGGCCGGTATGCGGGGCTTCAAGGCGATGATCTTTGGCGGCTCGGTTTTGGAATCTGGTGGACGAGAGAGTGTCTTCCATTTTGGATGTAGTAGTGATGAGGATATTGGCTCAAATGAGGCTGCCCATGGGAGTGTGTAATGATGTGTGGTGACGCAATGTCCAGTAGGGGAAAAAATTTAAAACAAGTATGAAAAAAAGCGACCGGTGGGTTTCAGCGAGACGGACACCCTCTTTCGCATAGACCGCGCACGGCCGTGCTGCAGGTATAGTCTAGAGCAGGGGTCGGCAACCTTTCAGCTGTGGCATGCCAAACCAACCTACCAACATAATTCAGCGTGCCAAGCAATAGCAAATATTTGAAACAATTTGATTCCGACGACAATACATGCAGAATTAGGAAAAATAGAGGCCAAAAATACAAATTTACTTATATGCTAATTATGCATCATTTAAAGATATTTATTGACATAAAAATAAACATAAAATACAACTATTACTTCAATATAAATACAAATATTAAAACTGTGCACATAAATATGTATATTTTTAGAATTTTTAAGGAAAACTTAGAATATGACTGTTCTTCAATATAAATTAAAATTGTATATATATTATGCATTCTTAAAAATATTTATGAAACTAGAAATAAACAACATAAAGTATAAGAGTGTTCATGCAGCAAAGTTAAATAAAAAAATTAAAATTTTAATGAGAACCTTGTCCCGTGAACCTTAAAATGTTGTCCCTTATCATTAAGAAAAATTTTAATGTGCTGCATGCATGACACAAACTTATTCAATACATTACCACGACTAAGCCAACGGAAATTCTCTATATTCTCTTTCCATTTCTTCCAAAAGAGATTTAAATTGTCTGTGTACTAATGAAGATCGAGACACTATAAAATTAACTATTTTAACAACAGTATTCATTATAGAAATTAAGCGCTGAGACGAAATTTTGGCAACTAAACTTTCCTGATGTATTATGCAATGGAAGTTCAATATTTTATGTCCAATATGATTTTCAAGAATTTTGACAAATCCTTTTTCCTTGCCAACCATTGCAGGAGCGCCATCAGTAGTTACACAAAATATTTTATTTATATTTATATGTTTTCTTTTAAAATGATTTATAAATGAAAAAAGAATATCCTGTCCTTTAGTTGTACCAGACAGAGGAATCATACTGCATAATTCTTCATAAATTCGATTTTTATCACAATGTCGTGCAATTACTGCAAGGCGTGCAACATCATTTACGTCTTTACTTTCATCAAGAGCAATGCTAAATGCAACAATTTCTTGTAAACCTGAATTTTGTTTCGCAGTTACATTTTCTGTCATTTATGTTATTCTTCTTTCAACAGTTCGCGCAGTAGCAGGTATTTCTTGAATTCGTGATAATATCGTTAGCGCGTTTTTCACTTAGTGTAAAAAAAGCGCTATTAGGACGTAAATTTCGTCTTCGTTCCATATTTTGTCGTACCTTTTTCTCAGCCAATAATTAACCGATTGACCTCGGGTTTTTCGGCATTTGGTCGCATTTGTGCCCTAGATGAGCCAAATCATATTTAAATTTTTAAAAAAAAATTTAATTTTTTTTAAAGTATAGTACTACTTTTTGTTAGTAAAAAGTTTATTAGTTGCATTATTGTAAAATACAACATGTGAAAAACGCGCTAAAATTCCTTGGCCATGCCAATGATTGATATCTTGTTTGCAAGTTAGGTAAATCACTGAACAATATTTCAGCACTTTTTAAAAATGTGTCCTTTATATGTTCGCCATCTGTAAAAGGTTTTCCTTTGGCTGCTAAACAATGAGCAATGACGAAACTACATTCTGTCGCTTTTGATTTGACTCCAATTGTTTGACACAAAAATATAATTTCCTTTTTATATCCAGAAATAGATCTTTCTAAGACTTCACATTTCTCATCAGAATTTTTAAATGCGGTCTGGTGTTTAGTTTGATAATGTCTTTGTACACTTGACGTATGACATACGACACTTTCGCGACATAGCATACATACAGCGCGATCTTTTTGTTGTATGAATCCAAATTCGTAAGTCGAAGAATCTTGGAAATCGCGAACATCAAGCTTTCTTTTTTTAGTCGCCATTTGATTCAATATGTAACTATTAACTGGCACAATGATGAAACAAACAATATACAAATTTTCACAATAAAACTAACACAACGAGACAAAGTTAAAAGTGACCAAAAAATCACGTCGTGCATCAAACTAAATTTAACTTTCGACTGAATTCATACTCGGTATTCGTATATCGGCGTGACTAATAGAAAACATAAAAAATGTGTTCTAATATCTATTTCTATTAGCTTAATTCGCTCCAAAAGTAAAACATAAAATAATTATGACTTCTTTGGCACAGCACTCAAAAAATTACATTTTCTCTTAAAGGCAGTTTGAAGGATAAAAAAAAAAATTTTTTTTTGTCAATTTCAGATTGTTGCATTTTTAAATTCTTTAACTCATTACCTTTCCAAAAATACCTCATTTTAATCTCTAGCACAATTAGAAGTGCTAAAATTTTGTTTTTAAAGAATCATCTAAACGCACGTCACCGATTTAAATGGACAGAAAGAAAGTAAACATTGCACTTCCTCTTTGGCCAGCTAGAAGTTTGACGTCATTTTTAAAATTTCTTTCGTGATGCTAGCTGCCAAGCCTCAGTTATTTTTCTCCCTAAGAACGGCTTCAGAGATACAACTAATTATACGTTGTTTTCATTTGTATTTTTGAAAAAAATCGTTCGTTCAAACGCTGCTTGTTTTGCTCAAGTTGTGTTTATAGTAAATAGACCTGCTTAGCTCTTTACAACGCTATTATTTTGATTTTAAAATTATTTTGTTATATTTAAAATGCCTAGATCAAGCAGCAAAGTTTTTAAAAAAAGGCGAGGTAATTTTAATCAAGGCAGAAGAAGTCATTCCGAATCAACAGTGACAAGTGATTCTGTACCACAGCAGTCTTCTGCTTCTAATAGTAAAGTTTCTGCTTCAGAAAAAAAACTTACCAGTTTAAATAACTCATACAAAAGTGAGTTTAATAGTGGATTTAAAAATGCTATTGTGGATTTAAATATTTTAGCTGGTGTATTTTCTGAGGCTGTCAAATGTTTACAGTGTGGAGCAACAGGACTTAACCTTTCCTGTGAAGAAAATTGTTCAGGTGGAGCTGTTGAACTTGATATACTCTGTGATTTTTGCAGTTATAGCTACAAGTTTTGTTCCTCCAAGCAGTGCAAAGCTGAAATTGGGAAATCCAGCACCTACGAAATAAACACCAGGTTTGTTTATGCAATGAGATGCATAGGGAAAGGTACAGAAGCTGTACGAATGTTTTGCGGAATCATGAACTTACCACCCCCACCGACAAAGTTCTCAAAATATAATAAAATGCTGTTAGGTGCAACCAAGGATGTGTGTGATGCAACGATGAAAGATGCCGTAGAAGAAGCAGTGCAAGAAAATCAGAATATTAGAGACATTCCTGTAGCGGTTGATGGAACATGGCAGAAGAGAGGATATTCCTCCATGAATGGTCTCGTGACAGTTACGAGTGTGGACACGGGAAAAGTAATTGACACTCAAATATTATCGAAACATTGTGTTTGCAAAGACGAAAAGAAACATGGACCAGTCTGCAAGAACTTCGACGGGTATAGTGGACGAATGGAAGTTGATGGAGCTCTATCGATATTTCAGCGCTCTGTTCAACGCTATGGTGTGCGTTACATGAAATATTTAGGAGATGGAGACTCCAAAGCTTTTGATAACATTGTGAAAAATAAAGTATACGGTGATAATTGTACGGTCACAAAACTTGAGTGTATAGGCCACGTTATGAAACGGATGGGATCTCGCCTCCGACGTTTCAAAGCAAAAATGAGAGGTAAAAAATTGTCAGATGGCAAGGCATTATGTGGAAAAAATAGATTCACGGAAGCATCTATTGACCAATTGCAAACCTATTATGGCCTTGCCATTCGAAGAAATTTGTCAAGTGTGAAGGATATGCGACAAACTATATATGGCCAATATTTCTTCACAAAATATCAACCGATGAAAATCCACAACATGGATTTTGTCCATCAGAGGTTCTGATACGTGGTGCCGTTATAAGAAGGCGCAATTGGAAAATAAAGTTTACCTCCACAAACATAAACTTCCAGTTGCTGTTGTGGAAGCCATTAGGCCTATTTTTAGGGATCTTTCTGATCCAGAGTTACTGAAAAAATGCTTACATGGGAACACGCAGAATCCAAATGAAAGCATTAATAATGTTGTTTGGTCTCGTGTCCCCAAAAAGACATTCGTGCACTTAGAAACACTTTCCTTTGGTACATATGATGCTATTGCATCCTTTAATAAAGAGAATGCAACAAAGTTGGATATTTTGAAAAAACTAAACATAGAGCCTGGATATTATGCGACATGCTGCGTGGAACGTCTCGATAAAGAGAAGATTACAAGGGCAAGATATTCCAATTTACAAAAATCTAAAGAGGTCAGAAAGATAAAAAGATTTAAAAGAATAATACAAGAGGGTGAATTTTCAAAAAATGCTGAAAATTTGGAATATGGAGCTGGAATGTTTTGATAAGGTGAGTTTTTTTTATAAAAAATGTGTTTTTCTCAAAATGTCATTTTTGAAGGTTCGATGTACCTTTTCTCAGAAAGTATATATTTTATGTCCACAAAATTTATATGACACATTCTTTGTATGTTCTAGTATTTACTGGAATGAGCTTTTAGCAAAATTTTGTATATATTTCTTTTATAAATTTTTTTTGTCGAAAATTTTGTTTTCTCGAAATACATCAAATAAAATTTTTTTTTAAAAAAAACTAATGAAAATTTTAAAAAAAAGCTCATTTTAGTATAATACTAAATCTATGTTTAATTGGAAAAAAATTTTGGGGCTTGTATTTACAACAGATTTTTAGAAAAGGAACATCGAAAAAGGCCTTTTTAACATTATCTGTATAGGGTGTTCCGATACCTCTTAATATTTAGTTAAAAAGGGCCTTTGTTATGAAATCTGATTCACTTGCCTAATTAACCCACATCATTGTGTGTTTTCTTTCCACCGAATTTATTTCCAATCCAAGTTAAATATGTTGATGGAATAACTATTTTTGTTTAATATATTTCCGATGGAAAACGTCTGTTAAGCAGAATTTTGATTTATACATAAGACATTTGTTTTTTCTTTTTCCGTCGATGCCCAAACTTTTGGTGGGTAAAAGACAAACTACTTACTTTTTTATTTACAGAGCCGTGATGAATGATTCTCAATTTTGCAAGTATTACTTAATTTTTATTTGTGTTGAATATTTAATGCTAATAGGAAGTCACATTTAAACCGAAGATGTTTTCT
Organism: Trichonephila clavata; assembly: GCA_019973975.1. Classification (NCBI taxonomy): domain Eukaryota; kingdom Metazoa; phylum Arthropoda; class Arachnida; order Araneae; family Nephilidae; genus Trichonephila; species Trichonephila clavata. The sequence continues at coordinate 212,588 of BMAO01038810.1, read as the reverse complement.
TTTACATAAAGCATACAAACTACAAGCAAGCTGATTCAGCAAAATAGTTTTATGGCAAAAAATCGAAAATGAAAAATAACTTTTATATAAAAATGTACGAGGGGATGAAAGGAGAGACAGAACGATTTAGCTTTATAATTTTGTAGAGTGGTGGCGTGCCACTGGAAATTGTTCCGCGTGCCATAGGTTGCCGACCCCTGGTCTATTGGATCGAAGGAGCCAAAAACTGTTTGTCTCTCGACACCATTGCAATTTGTGGACGATTTGGAACATGTTTTCTAGACACATAATCTTCAAATTTAAACTGCCCTTAACGTCATTCAGTGGTGTAACATTCATAACAACCCCGCGTCGCAGGGAGCCCAAAGCCTATGTTATGTTATGGTTTTGCAATCTTTTGTAATCCGGCTTGAGCCCCCAAACCAGACTTAGCCGGGGGCCCAAATATTCTCCACTGGCGTCATTGGACTACGCTTCAAAACGCACTAAAACATCTAGTAGCATTAATACCCCGTTTCTATCCTTTCTATCCATCCTACCGGCGCGACCTTAACTAATCGGATAAACTATTTTCTTTCCGACATTTCTAGGCTCTCTCGGATATTGGCAACAAAATTAACAACTATTGAAGATCAAAAACGGTTCACAAAACATGTTCAACAAATTGTAAAAGTTTGATCTTTATACATTTTCTCTCTGTCCTCATAAGTGTCCATTTCTTTAAAATACAGGCTATTCATAATTCCCTTCAGTCGGAGCGCCGTTAAAGAAACTAAGACTAATACAGTAAAAACAGAACAATTGATATAATACAGAAAAAAAATTATTTTTTATTTACATATTTCACATGTGTTCTACGTGTGAATCTTAGGTCACACGGCCAGTTCCTGCTGCTTTCTACTCAACATGGTACTATCAACATTATTGACAGCACACATTTTTTCATGCAGTTCTTCTACATCACACGGCAAAGGGTCTTATGTAAAAGACCAAGTTTTTGGATAACTCTGGTAACAAAGGAAGTATAACAGGGGTTATCAAAAACGTTGATATCTTTATGTTGAGTAAAATGTGGCAGGAACTGAACTATCGTATTGATATATGCCATGTGATCAAGCGTTCACACGTAGATCACCTGTGAAGTTGTGACGGGTTCTTACGCGTTTCACTAACCTCCTCGTACTCTTTAATATTTTATTTATTTCAACCAATCTCCACCGGGAGCCAAAGCGTGATTTATGCAAATGAGATATTTTTTATAAGTTCGGGTTTAGCGAGTTAGAGGGAGAATAGAATGAAATGAAACGAGAAAGTGTTTTTCAAGTGTAAACGTAGATGCTGTGAGTAGAGTCTATCGTACCGTTGTGGATAAAATTAGTTCATAAAAGAACTGCGAGAATAGCTGAGAAAGAAGTCGCTTATTAAAGGAATCCTAATTCAAGTTGTTTCAATCAAGATATTAAGGAAGCAGCTAGACGAACCTGCCGTAACATAAGAAATCAGGTTAGTTTTATTTGTTCCAATTAAGTATAAGTGTGTAGCTGTAATTGTACGCGTCGACCCTTCGTAGATTCAGATAGGATTCCGTCGTTCATGATTATTGAATCCTTCTCATTCTCCACTGTGTTTTATTGTTCTTAAAATTGAATAGTTTTTGTGTAATCTCTTAAGAAAGATCAATAAATAAGATTGATTTGTTAAAATAAGTAGTGAATTTATTATGCATTCAACACATTCAGATTCAGGTAATACCGAAGGGGAATTGATAATCTTAGAGGTAGCGAGAGGTTACGACAAAGTAAGTAAATAAAACCAATTTTTTTCTGTATTCATCAGATGTTCTTTTTCGCTGTGTGTGTGTATTAATTTTTTTTTATCAAAGAGCCCCGAAACCTTGGACGGAATTATGAACAACCCTGCAAAAGAAGTGGGTATCGTCTTTTGCATAAAGTTCAAACTACCATTCATATAAACTTTGAATTTAATTGTCAGTGCCCCATTTTTAATGGTTGAGCTTCAAAAAACATGTACGAGTACCTTAATTTTTGGAAGCCAATATGTAATGCACATAAGTGACAAATATTATCAGTTTACGTTCTTCAGGATATTCATCAGTTTGATTTTATTTTGTTAGTAATCAATGACTTATAAGGTTTATAGGGAAATCCCTTTAACCTAAAAATACTTGCGAACAAAGAAAACTACAGCTGTGCAAGTGAAGTCACGGTATAAACGACTACACCTTACTTAATGCGAACAACAGCAGCGCCCCTAGAGGCAAAATTTAGAAGATAGGTATTGTAAATCGAAAACGAAAAGAGATAGAACAAAATTTCCAATTAGTACATAGTCTTAGAACATTAATTATTTAGTACAAAACGACATTTGGTTTACACGAATAAGATAAATTGTGACTTGTGTGTGTGTGTAAACCAAAAAATGTCCAAAATCAATACAAGCCGATTCTCTTCTGCATATTCCCTTATTGAAAATGTAGCAGTACATTTGCTAATTATGACGCTTTAATGTACTGTAACGTCTGTTAAACTTTAATTTACAATGCACTTAAAATTTTAATGTAAAAGGTGTTCGCGCTCGCTTTAAACAAAAAGTTCTTTTTTGAGGACAAATTAAAGGAAATTCTGAATAATCCTAAATGAATGAAATCTTACATCTCACTTACCTAATTGTAGCTCTCTTCTTTCACAAGTATTTTTAGGTTTAAAGAGACTTTCCTATGCGCCCTGTGTTGCTATTTCTATATCACAAAGCTATAATTTTGTAATATGTATTTCATTTTTTGTAAGACTTATTCCAAAAATTAATCAATAATTGTTAACTCTATTTCCTTAAATATGAAAATAAAATTTTATCTTTTTTATTTTCAAAATCGGACACCTTTATTTATGTATCTATCCATCTTTTATACATGTGTATACACACATATACCATTACATATGTGTGTGTGAGTGTGTGTGTTAAGGCTGCTTTCGGTTAATGTTAAAAAATAGAGCCCGAATTCTGAATAAATTTTCAGATATAAAAGTATTTAAACATTAATATTATATTCTGGCTTCCCTACCCTGTAGAAAATTAATTCTTTTATCATATTACTATTTTTTATCCGAGTTAACATATGTTTTGTTTGACAAAATGTGTCTCGCAATTTTTCTCATATCCCTTTAAGACTCAACCTGCACGATCTTGCAGGTTAGACATTGTTATACGTTTTTACTTCTGGAATAGTTCGTATGTAAGAAAATCCCGAATCCAACGATTGAGCGTGTTTTCAGAAAGTTTAAAGTACCACTTTTTATTAATAGATGGTGGTTGTAGTCCATGTTTTACTTTCAGCTGGCAAATCTAGCTTTGTTTTCAAATACAACGAAAACACGTCTTCTTTTTATCTGTCCTAAAAAGGTAATCATCAATATATTTCTGCTTAGATACAAATTTTTGTATTAATGCTTAAATAATTGTAAAATAGAAAAAAAAAAGATATTAATTATACTCTATTAAAAATGTTGCTTGTAGGAATCGGGATTTCATTACCCGCACGATCGTGCGGGTTGGACGTTACTTGAGTTACTACAGCTAAAAAAGGTGTTATCATATGAGTTTTCTATTCTGTTTCAGTACTGTAGATAGAAGCCTAAATAAAAAAAAAAAAAGATTGTAATATAATTAAAACCATATTTCCTTAGAGTTGTTATGTGTGGCGAGTCTTTTTTTTTCTTTCTCTGGCTCTTTTTTGCGATTAATTTTCTCTTTCACACATTTGATGAACGATACTGCATTTTCATCCTTTACACAGATATCTGAATTATTACCCCCCCCCCCCCCAAAAAAAATCTAGGTTTTCCCGGTGGGAGTTAGAATGATGTAGTTGAAATATTTTATTTTCCTAAATAATAAAATTTGCTGATACATTTTATTATTTTTCATGGAATACCGTATTAACTTTTCACCCAAAACTTTTTCAGGTGTCTAAAAGAATTCTCACTCATGAAATTTTGCAATTGATGAATAAATCAGACTGAACTTTGATCAGAACTTAAGTGATCTCTCGGATGATAACAATACTACGAACAAAATATATGAATCATGTATATTGAAAGGAGAATCAAGTTCAGATGAGAGCAATGAAGAAAAACATGGAAATATTTGAAATGGAAAGACAATTTTGGATCATTCTATACCATCAGTCTATTGAACCCATTAATTTCATTGCTTTAGTTGTTGCAAATTCTTGTTTTCTGTGGAAACAAGATGTAATATCAAATAAGATTCCTCCACAAATCAAAATGGATCGCTTAAAATTTAAATTAAGAGATAGTTGAAGCGTTAGCAGCTTCTCACCTACTAACAAAAGTATTTTAACTGATGATGAAGATAATAGTGTTGTGAGTGTGTGAGTGATTCCACTCACAAAAAGATCAAAGTGTTATGATCCACCTGCTATACATGGCACGTCTTTTATCCTGGCCATTCCAGGATAAAAATGCTTGATACGTATAGCCATTTTCGATGTGTTGACATTTCAATACCTCGCAAGTGCAGATTTGAAAACTACGAAAGCAATTCGAAAACATGTTGTGAAAAATGGAATGTATATTTATGAATATCAAAAACAAAACCATGTTTTAAAGATTTCCACAGGAAATAAGTATTGAGTCAATGAAATAATTAATTTTGCATCAATAATTTCCTTATTAGTGTGTAACAATTTTAGTTCAATTAAGTGTGTTTCTTCCATCAACTTAGGCGGACCGTCGCCAAAAGCCCACGTGAACAGTGCGACGTTAATATTCCTCACTCACTCACTCCATCAACTTAGAGCAGAAAAATGTAAAATCTCATACGTGCTGATTTCACAGAAAACACCCAACCCGCACGATCGTGCGGGTACCGTCTACGTTCCAAGGGGGGGGGGATTTTCTTATTATTTTTCCCAATGTCATTGGCATCAATATAGTTTTAATAACCAGAAGAATTTAATATTTAAACATAAAAATAATTCGGGTCTTAAAGGGATATACCATAATGCTAAATGAGTTGTTCCTTTACATGTTAAAAGGAAAAAATAAATTTTAATGAAATATTTTGAAATTTTAAAAACATTATACTATAAACAAATGCATGAGGTACAAATTTTCATGAAAATAGAGACATTTTTCTGTCCGAAAATGTTCTTCGCGTTTTGTTCAAACTCTCATACAATTGGTGAAAACAGCCTTAAGTTTTCATAAATTTTAGATTATTACTAAAAAATAACTAAGATACCTGAATTAAATTTAGCCTGCGTATATTTAGTTCTTAGGTACATAATGTTGCAAATCACAGCTATTAATGTTTTTGATTTGTTTGGTTTCAGGAAGCCCTAAATGGAAATAACCCGCAGTATGGTGAAAATAGATCTAACAATGTCATCAGTTTCCTTTATTTGAAAGGTTATAGTGTCTGGCAAATCCACGATGAAATATGGATTGTGGGCTTGTGGAAAAAATAGTCCATGATATGTGGCAATATTATAAAGTGGGAAAATAATTTTCACACTGGCTCCATGTCCAATACTCATGATCCAAGAAGTGGAAAACATTTATTCATGGACGTTGTTGCCTCTGCGAAGAAAATGGAGGATTCTATCTTATTAGTTTGAAGAACAATCCGAATGTGATCACGAATTAAACGATCTTAGTTATGATGATGTGTGTTTATGTTGAGTGAAACTAAGCCACAGTGTTGCGAATATGAAATCGGTGAGCGGAGGAGGAAAATAGATCTACCAACATAAAGAATTGCACCAGTCTCGGAACGCCACCGAGAGCAAGGACATGCATGTTTTGCAGCGACAATGATGAAATGCAATGCAACATCGAGAACCTTATCTCAAAAATTAGGGTCTGTTGCACAACAGTGTATGTCACCCAAACCATCCGACGATGTTTGTAGTATAGCAACAAGACGATAGTTTCAGCGATTACCTTTCATTATACACCACAGAAGTTACAATAGGGTTACAAGGATTTGCTGAACGCCGGACATGTAAAAATGAAGGACAATTTGTGACGAATCTATACGCGGTTCTACTAATATCTTCTTATCTCTTTAAACAAAATATTTAATTCAACCAACTTTCATCGACTAAGCAAACGTGATTTATGTAAATGAGATATATTATATAAATTCGGTTTTCGAGAGGTGGCAGTAAGGAAGTGATTTGTTGACACGTTGTTGTTGGCACGCTGAAGTTGATACGTTAGATGTGTGCAAATAAGAGTTTAAACAGAAGTTTGAGAATTAGTTGTAGTTGAAGATTGAAAAGCAGTGGAATTAATTAAAGATTACAGAGCGGGGAGCCATCATCATTTGATCAAGCCGAAAAGAGTGTCTGCAAGTTCCAGTGTAGGATTCGATGTATTAAAGGTTCAGGTACTGTGTATTTGATTAAGTAGAAGCTAGTTATTAGTGTGCGACGTAGTTATATTTGAGCGTATTTAAGCTATCGTAGATTCAGTTGAGGGTCTGTAGTAGTATCCCCGTGTTATAGAATCTCACCTTCGCACTCTACTATAATTCATATACCTTAATTAGAATTGCATTGTGTCTGTTTGATAATTGTTAATAAGAATTAATAAATTAATTAGATTGGAAATAATGTCTGTGGATTATTCTGTTCCTCCTACACATCTAGCCGGGTTTACAGGTAGACAAGAGGGTTCGGATGTAAGAGGTAACCGAATGGTACCGCAAGTTAAATCAGATTCTTCCCACAATGTCACGATGGTCATATTCGAATCTGATGGCGCCGTAACGAGAGATTAATAGATTGTTGTACTAAATATTTGCCATAACGATCCTACATTTAGTACTATGAACGAAATGCCTTTGGAATTAAATGACAACCCAAATAAACTTTGCCTGTGCGCTCAAAAACCAGTGCTACACTTCTGAAGACTGCTGTTGATCCATTGCTTCAGAGTTTGTTTTCAAACTTTAATATAAATGGTCAACTCTGGGGATAAAGAGCTCTAATTGAAGTTTCAGCAGGGAATTTGAGATCTCATGTGGCAGACAACGCTCAACAATTCTTCATTACTCTTCCTTTTACTCTGCTGTCTTAGCTTGCCCGTTTCCTTATTTGTCACCAAAATAGACATGAGATCGGTAACTGTACTAGCATACACCAGCTGCTGCTAGCCAGATGAACTTAGATAGTTTGGAAGCTGCATGGACAGGAACACAAAAGGGATAAATCCAAAACTTCACCAAATCTGAGCGTGTTTGCTTATGTGTATGTGAATGAGAAGCATAGATAATTCAATTACATTAAGACACAAATTAAAGCAAAAATATATCAAAATTTGGTAACATAAATTTTTATTTATTTGACAATAACGTAAAGCATCACATATTTGCAATGCTCTCTGTCATACATTAATTTATATTCATAATGCCTTTTGATATAAGAGAATCAAACTTGTAGCAAATTTTAATACACATTGCTTTGCTTAAAAACTCAAATGAAGATTACATAAATCCTTCTACGTATTTCACAGCTTTCTTAAAATGCAGTCATTAAAATATTAGTAATGATATTTAAGCTATATTTTTATTGTACACGTTTGTTACATTTTACGTGTATATAAATTATTCATACGTGGGCAAATTGCTGTACCATTAGTGTACAAGAATTAATCCACGTATCCCAGATTTTGCTATTAAACAAAATTCCCATATATCATATTATAAGATATTATTTGATCAAAAAACATAGATTTTTAATAGAAAAATACCACGAAAAATATTATTGAAGCATGATAATTTGAAGGCACTTGAAATAAGATACTACTAATCTATCTATATTTATATTAATTTATATTTTAAATGCAATGTACAACGATATAACAGGAAATAAATTCTAAACGAATTAAAAACAATACACTCAACAAATTAACGTAGGGAGTAAATTTTTGAAATCTGTAAAAATGTATCCCTTCACAAAAAACTTCATCCCTTTTAAAGTTCGATAAACATTTTTTTTTTTTTTTGTAAACATGTCTGCTTTTTCAAATTGTTAGTAATTTAGATGGGTCTCGTGAAATTTGCTGGGAAAAGTCCTTTTTCTCCTGTGGATTCTTTGATGCCCATTAGCCAGCCTTCCTCCTGTAATAATAAAAAATATAGGGTAAATGCATTATCAATATGTAACGAGATACAGTTTTTTGTATGGAGTAATTGAGGGGCGTGACATACACTCCCGCATCGCGGGAGGGGGGGGGGCTCAGGGTTCTAGGGGTCTCAAAGCCTGACTGGCGTCAATTAAGTAACCTTTGTAAGATCTAGCTTTGAACCCGAAACCTGGCTTTGCAGGGGGGGGGGCTTTTCTCCGTTACTCCACTGCAGTAACTAGTATATATTTTGTGTTGTGTGCCCACAATATCAAAATACATAATATTTTATTTAAAAGCTTTTTTTTTTTGTTATAAAGTCTACTCGTATGAGAAACACAAATTATATAACTTTAATTTTGTGATAAACTCAAAGAGATTCTAATATTATTTTCTCTTTGTTATTAATAATTTCTGAAGAATAAGTTTAATTAATTTATACATATATATTAACTGGTTTCTAAAATACGCTTGAAAAGAGCGAATGAATTTAGGACCTGTGTTTTCCCCTTACTAAAAAAAATTAATTTTAAAATTTTGTTAAAATTTTTTTTATATATATAAGCATATTTATTAAAAAAATATTTGCACGAATTCTTCAAATTAAACGGTATTAGATGTGTTATTTTTATGTAACTAGTAAAGCTCCTTTTACATCTTTTAAAAATAATACTTAATATTACTAGTAAAGGAAACTTGGTTTTCAGTTTCTTTATACCTAATACGCCAAAATGTACAGCTTAAAAGCCCTGTTGTGTGAAGTTAATTGATAAGTTATATTTAAGATTTACGTTTTTTTCAAGGATTTATATTCGATTACAAATATTTAAAAAATGAATGATCTAAAAAAAGCACAGATATTTCTTTATAATCAGGATTCAAACGTTTTTAAACTGCACTCATATCCATAAATTAAGGATAATTTTGAATCACACAGAAATTGAACTCTAAAATAAAAATTTCACCTGTAGAATTATATATGACACACATCTTGAAAAAGAATATGCAAATTACAGGAAACCACCAGATGCCGCGGATAGTACGTCACAATGACGAGAGTGTAAGAGAGGGGTATATAAGGAATGGTGGAAAAGAAGTAAAATTGTTCATAAGCGCTTTAAAGGCCTTTCAGTGCAATAACCGCATAGTTATGGCACAAAGGAAGCATTTGGATGATTTTTTACGTGGTAGAATTATCGGACGACTGGAATCTGGACGTACCCAGCTGAAAGTATCCGAGAAACTTGGAATCGCCCAGAGTGTCATCTCCAGGCTTTGGCAACGATTCCAAGATGATGGTAATGTGAGTAGATGTTACAGCACAGGTCGCCCCCGAGTTACAACGCCGAATGAGGACCGGTATTTGGCAGTTACTGCCAAAAGAAACAGACGGAGCACAGCATCAGACCTGTCTCGTCAGCTCTCTTCAGCTACCGGTACGACAGTTTCAAGGCAGATCGTGTACAGACGCTTAGGGCACATTGGTCTATATGCTCGTAAGCCTGTCAGATGTGTTCCCCTTATCGCAACTCACTGTCGCCTGCGATTAACCTGGAGTAGAGAGCATGCATTGTGGACACCGCAACAGTGGTCTTGTGTGATGTTTTCCGACGAGTCCAGGTTTAGTTTGCAGTCTGATTCTCGCCGGACTTTCATATGGAGAGGGCCAGATACCCGTTACCACCAAGAGAACACTATTAAACGACACCGTTACGGTGGTGCAGGATGGCTCGTTTGGGGAGGAATTATTCTTGGTTCCAGAACTGACCTGCATGTTCAGAGTGTAACGATGACAGGCCACATCTATCGGGATGCCATTCTGGAACAACATGTACGTTTGTTTCGGGGCGCCATGGGTGCTGAATTTCTGTTTATGGATGACAACGCCCGTCCTCACCATGCAAACATTGTAGAGGAATGCCTTCAATCGGAGGATATCACCCGTATGGATTGGCCAGCATACTCACCGGACTTGAATCCAATAGAGCATGTGTGGGATATGCTTGGCCGACGAATTGCAGCCCGTCAACCCCCTCCCACCTGTCTACCGGAACTTCGGAGGGCATTGCTTGATGAGTGGTGTAATATTCCCCAAGATCAGATTGATAATTTGATACTCAGCATGCGTAGGCGTTGTAAGGCCTGTATTGTATCGTCCGGGAGACATACTCCGTATTAACCATCATACTAACCATGTTATACTGTTTTTTGTAAATAGATTCTTTTTTGAAATTTGCTCCAGGGAGTAAAAATCGCAATTTTTATTAATTATGTCAAACATATAGCATCTTTTTTGCTCTTTACCTTTTGTTTAATAAATAGACTTTACAAATAAGTCAAATTTGTTTTGCTTCTGTCTCTTTCTTTGCCTGAACTTCATTATCCTTAATTTATGGACATGAGTGTACATAAGTAAGTTAAAAACTGTAAAAAGAAACACTTGAAAGGAATTATGTATCAATAACTTGAGAACTATTTTTTAATAATTAAGTGACACCCCCTTCCCCCCAAACACACATAAATTTTGTGTCTTGTTCAATATAACTTCAAAATTAAGCAGTTCCTTTTTTTCTATCATATCTTAATTGAAGAATTATTAATTCGATGAAATAAAAAATTGTATTTTTTTTATTTTCAATTAAATATACTTACTTGTTCTTCGGGGTCATCATATTCTACTACTCGAATGATATCGCCAATTTCAAAGCACAACTCATCGACATCTTCACCTGTGTATTTATAAGTAGCACGAACCTAAATAAAAAATAGAAAAAATATATATAATAAGTTTTTATAAACTCTTTGAAAAACACTGAAAAATTTTTCATTTGATTACGATTAAATTTCTTAGTTAATAAGAGATTAGGATCCATCGTAAAAGGTGGGATACATATATGTGCATGTATGCTAAAAAAACTTTTACGGTAAGATATTACGTAAAATGATATTGTTTAAGTATTCTAAGCTTTCTACAGCACAAAGTTTTTAGAGAAAAAAATGTCCTAACAAGTTAATTAAAAAGTAAATACTCTCAGGGTGACATTGCAGCTTAATACTAAAACTAAGATTTACAGTAAATAATTTCTATAATTTAGATAGAATTGATATTACAAAGTTTTAATGGAGTACTTGAAATTAAGTAATATTAGAGCTCCTCAATGGAATATACTGACAGGTTTATAGTAGTTAATTTCAAAAGAACTATTCAAACCCAGCTGTCAAATGCTTGGAAAATAATTGAAAAATTCTCAAGATTCGTTATTTAAAAGTAATACTTCTTAGCGCAAATAATTAAACCATGTTTTGTATGAATTAATTTATAAACGTTCTTTAAATATTGCTTTGGATTAACGATTTGAGTACACGGAAGTAAAATTTTTCCTTTTGTGTCTTTTTATCATTGCATTAAAATACAGTTTATATAGATAATTGAAAAAAGGTGGGAAAATAATTTTGTTTTTCTTTTTTGTTGACAAACTGCAGCATTTTTTAAAAATGTTTATCGCAGAAATAATGGAATGTTAATGAAACATATAAATGATTATTGATTATTGTAAGGTTTTAAATGAGAATACAGGTGAAAGTTGACTAGTCAAAAAACTTTGTTTAAATCTGCAATCTTGGTTCCTAAGGTCAAGTGCTATTGTACTACTGTGGCTAATATTTCTTACAGTCTTGACTGGTTATATTTAGGTTTATAACTATTTATATATATTTATGGATTATGTATATATAAAAGTTTAATTTTTTAAAAAAGAATGATTGTATTCTAAATTAAAATTCACATTTATTTTTTCTTAAAATTTGGCTCGGATATATTGGATTAAAGCATACCCTATACAAAACTCCTGCAGGTAAATCTGTCGTTGTTGCTCCCACAGGTATGTCATAAAGCTCATCCATCTTCTGAGAATCTTTCGAGTCAGGACCTAGATCATTCATCTAGAAAATGTAAAATTTTTTAGAAAATTTTATAAAATATATTTACAAAAGTTATTTTAACAATTAGAGTTTGTAATCTATTTATATTCCACTTATAAACTTTTTAGTTTAAACAAACAAATTTGAAAGTACATATAAGCAAATATTATGAAGATAAAGTGTCAAGCTATACGCTTCATGATTTTATTTTTTAATCTCAGCTTGTAACGGCCGATCTACGAGGCTTCTCTCTCCTAATTAATTTATGGTTTTCTTTATCAGAGCTATTTGAAGTTCTTAACTGCCTTATAAGGGAATGTGATATGCAGATGAATAGTTGTATATAAAGTGATGGGAAATGCAGTTAGAGATAGATTGCAATTATGCTGTCAGTTAGACAGTAATTCTTTGTGTAGACAATACTGATTGGTGTTTACCTAATGTTATTCGTATAGTGAGGTAATTTGATCAGGTTTCGGTTGGAGTCGAATCCAATTCGTGTGTGCTTATTGAGAATCATTATCCACTTAGTTAGAAGAACAATATCAGTTTTCAATTTTCTTCCTGTCATAATTTTCTGTTGATATTGTTTTCATAAAGAAACTACTTTTGTGTGTGTGTGAATAAAAGTTATTACGCGTAAATTAAAAATATTTTAAACTTTTCTCCCAGACAAAAAAATCCATTTACATTTTTCTTCTGTTAAGTATATGTTTCGGCAATTTAATGAAGACAAGTGGAGCAACACGTTTGCATGACTATTTCGTATCTCCTATACCACCAGGGCACGTGCGCGTGGAATGATTTCATTATTGTCTTCAAACTCCCAGTTTATCATTAGGGATAAGCTATTTTTTCCCCTAAAAAATACGAAAAAAATATAGAAAATACTCTTTCTTTTCAGTACTTTAAATCAAGTTAAAACATTAGTTTTGAAGAATCACGCCAAGATATATTTCTGCTATGTTTATAATGGTATCCCAAATACTACTTCCTCATCGAAACTCAGGCAACATAAGAAATACTGATTGCTAGTTACAATCAATGATTATTCAAAAATCAAGCAGGCTATATTTAAAATCGTATATTTTACACTGATTCTGAAATATTTTGAGTTATTCAGCAAATAAAGAAACTAATGGTCACAAACTCACAAACTGGGTTTCAAAATCAGAAATTACTTCTTTTTCCAATCCCCAAAACTGATTTTCTAATTAAAAAAAAAGAAATGAATGTTTCCCTTAAACATTTTTTAAAACTTCTTTTAAAGAACTTATTGGTATGAAATAGGTAATTTTTTTAAAAAAATGTTTCTTTTTAATTGATTTGATCATGTTTTATAACAAACAGTAAGTGATAAAATTTTTATTGTAACCTTACTTCTCTTCTGTTTTACGCTTAGCTATATTTTAAACATTCTAATGGTATTTAAATAATCATCGAAAGTCTTCAGAGTTAAAATATCTGTTCTCATATGGTGAAGAATTATGAAAACCATTAGCATGATAGCAAGAATAAATTAGAAAATAGATAAATTTCAAGTCAAATAATTTTTTTAACAAATTATTATACTAATCTTACTCATGGGGAAGAATTTTAAAAAATTGCACCCAGTTTGTAAGGAAAGATATTTTTAAAGTGAAGCCTTAAATTTTGTTTAAAGTTGAATGATATTGAAAATTGACATACTAAAAATTTTAAGTCCATCTAAGCCAAATTATATGATGAAATACAGTTAAAATATTTTCTATGGCTTTAAAATTTGATATCAACAGCACACACACTTAATTTTATTTTTGAAATCGATACTGTTTGGTTAAGGATAATTATAAAATTTTAAATCAATACATTAATAAAATTAGTGCTTTTATGGCTTTTGTTTAAACTTTGTGAGGTTTGTTTCTTTTAATTTTTCATTGAATGATTAAAATTTTGTTATTATATTTCTTATCTATAGGAAGGAATTTATATATATATTTCAAAAACTTTTGTGATCAATTACTTGTATGTTGATTATATATGTTTTGTTTTATAAATAATTGGTTCTAAAGTTTATTATTGGAATGCAATAATATTCAACTCCATTTCAATTTAAACTAAATGTTTGAGAATGGTATAACGGTTACGCATACGAATACATTCCCCAGGTGTGTGTAGCGTTATCTAAAATAGTCAAAAATACTGACTTCCACTGGTTCGTAATCTTTTTCGGTCTTCAAAGGCATTCTCAGTTGGTCCATATTTGAACTATCAGCATTCATGGCATTTGTTTGTGACACTGTGAGGTTGATTTCTCTCATTTTATGCTCTATGAAAACAAAGATATCAATAATCCAAATGTGTTTTTGCTTATATCTATTTTTTAGAAAAATATTTTCATGTTAGTATTGAAAACGAAATGTAAATTTTGATCAAATTACTTAGTATATTGAGTATTTATTTACGAAACTGCGAAAACTATCTCTTTTATTTTATTTTCGAACCAAGATAGAAAGCGAAACATTTCAGTAGACTTCATTTTCTACATTACAGACAATTTTTTTAAATTTTAATGTAACTGGAGATTTATATATTATTATAACCATTCTTTATGTAAGTGAATATAATTATAAATTAGAATCATCACACTTTTCTATTTACTTAATTAGCATCTCTGTTTTACTTCAAAATATTCAGTGATAATTACAATAAATAGTTCTTCAACATAAATTCGCTTTGATAATGATAATAAAATTAGGTTCATATAGTCAATTGTGTAACTAGAACGTAAGAAAAGTACAATAAATTGCAATTAGACAGACTCTTTATTATCAATCTGATTTTGTTTGCATAACAAATATTTTTGTAATGTTGCTGCTTATCCCACTCGATCAACATTAACATCAAATCATGAGAAAGGGGATTAGATTATGTTTGTAGTTATACTCTGTTTCACCTCAAGTTGGCAGCATTAGGAAGGGTAGGAAATGTAACAATCCGCTTGAAAAATAGTTCCAACTTGTTTTGGAATTTAAATGAAAGCAAATGCATAGTAAATTGTTAAAAAGTATCGTGTATTATCGAAATTGTGATTTTAAGGATATATTTTAAGTTAATCACATCTTAAAAGCATTTATTCCTTAATACCTGTGAACGAATACAGTTAAAAAACAACAATTTGATGAAACTTCACTTGGCTAAAAACCGGTTTTCAAGATTACATCCTTGGCGGAGTTACCTAAGCATTCCCGCCAAATCAACGCCATTCCCATTGCGTCTTTGCTATCGTTCATATGTACTATTTTGATATTTCGTACAACTATCTTTGTTCTTGCTTTTTTTTTTTTTTGACATTTTGAACATGTCTGAGATAGAAATGTCACCAACCTCGCTGTATACACCATCGAAGCGAGGAAAATCTATCCGAAGCGGAGCTCGGAAAGAAAACCCGCAAGAATCCATCAGAAAAATCGTGAAAAAGGTTTCTGAACTGATTGGCGTTTCGAAAAGAACTGTTTTCCGTATGAAGTAAGAAAAGAAGGCTTTAAGTGCTGTAAGTTCTCCTGGTAAAAAACGGCCCGGTATCGTAGGCAAGCGTAATAGGCTGGTGAAATATGACGACTTCACATTGCATGCATTCGGTGAAAAATTCATGGCTTGTTTCGAAAAAATGAGATTCCTACATTAACCAAATTTCTGAAGGAAGTAAATGATGTTGCTGAAATTTGTGCTTCTGTATATTTTAAGTTAACATACATAAACGGCATTTATACATGGATGTGAATAATTATTACAAACGGATTTAAAATAGTAATAACAGAGAAAAGGCGATTAATTCTTAAAAAACAAGACAGAAATTTGTATTTTATAAACGGATGTAATAAATAAAAATTAAAGAAAAATGAGCCATTTATTTTGAAAGTCCCCTAAGTCACTTAAAAAATCAAGTTAATGAAAGCATGAATTACAATTTAACGGTATTTTTTCATTAAAAAAACATTGCCTTCAATATGTTAAGAACTATTGAGATTTTGTTCGAGAAAAGTTTTGCTATTTTTTTTATAGTTTATTCATTAATATTTCTAAACATATTGAAACGTAAGCCATTAAATTTCTCCATTAAAAAAGTGGCATATGCTATTTTCAAAAAAAAAAAAACAAACAAACAAACAAACAAAAACAAAAAACAGCTCCTACAATTTTAATGAAATTTTTTTTTCCACAAGCATTTTTTCCCCACTCGCCAAATATGGTGATATTTATTCGTTTAGTCACACTCTGCTCCTAGAGTAACCCGGCAGCGGCTGTGATTCGGTCATCGTACCCTTCCTAATGCTGCCAACTTGAGGTGAAACAGAGTATAGCAGCCCCAGTTTTGAGCATCTTGCTTATGACACTACGATTTACACAGTTTTTATAAAAAAATTTATTCTGTAAAAAATTTCAAATCGTGACTTGTATCAATAAGATTTTAAGAAATCTTAATATTTAATTTCAAACGACATGACTCAAACACGCTGGGATGGAACTTTAAACTTTCAACACATAGAAAAAAAATGTCTTACCTGTTCTAGGTAATGTGTTTGATGAAAGTATTTCTCCATTGGAAACTCTTGATTTCTTGAATTCAATTTCTTCGTAGGGTCTAGTATCTCCATCGCTAAAATGATGCAACAATAATTATTTTTAAAATTCTTTTATTTCGATTTAATTAATTTTGAATTAAAATATTGCCAGCTCTTTCATCTGGAAACTTGATATGGATAAAATTTATTATGATATCAATTTTATTCTTGTTTGTTAGAGTAATTTAACCCTTACACCGCCGCCGTTGAGTTTTCTCCGTTCGGAACTTTCCCCTGCATTTAGTCATTTACGCTTCATCCAAGGTGCGTTTTTTTAAAACGCGTTTTGAAGGAAGCGTTCAGAAAGTTGAGTTTAGTATAGTTGCTGTTTTTGACCCTCTAATCAAATAACCAAAATAATAAACCATTAGGTTTCAAAAGCTTGGAACTGACGCCATTTTCCATTTAAAAATGAAGTTCTTATGCTTGTGAAATATTATATTCGAATCACTATCATTCACTTAGTGCTGCCATCTGTTAGTAAAATACACAACTACTTTAGAACGCGATACATATGTTCTTACGTTTGAAACAGAGCAAAATCCAGATGAACGCGTACAGTACGTCCGTAACTTTAAGATTAAGATGAACGCACTCAGCTTGTTCGTAACAGCCTAAGGATTAATTAACAATGAAAAACCAAAAACCTCAAAAAGGTTACAACCTATAGTAATAAAATATTTTGGAAAGAGATAAAAATGAGTTATATTATAAAATATGTTGATATTTTTTTTTAACCAAGAGAACTGTGAATTAAAAAGGAGGAAAATAGATTTAGGAGATATTATTTTCCCCCCATTAAACTTTAAGTACTCGCAGAACGATATTACCATATTATAATTATATAATGGCTACCTTTTGGCTGAGTGATGTTAAAAGAAAGTAGTTTCGATACAGAAAATAGTTTTAAAAAATTATAAGCAATAAATAGAAAAGTTTTCCCCTAAAAAACTTGACTTACCTTTTCAAGATAAGAGGTGATCCAGGTTTCCTTGTTCTGTATTTTCCCTTTTGGTTTTCTAATGCGAGGTTTTCAACAACTTCAGTCAACTGGTTGTTCAATTTGGCATTTTCATGGTGAAATTGGCTTTCTGAAGTGAACATTGTCTGAAGATTTGTGACAAGGAATGATATCCGACTGAAAGATATTTCAATATTTTTTTTATCGAGAATTTGAAATTTCTTTTTCTTATTTTAAGGTTGTCTTCACTGTATTTAAAAGATTCTGAACTAAACTCGGAGTACATTTTCATTCAGAAAAAATTTTCATGAAAAATTTCAACATTGTAATTCATACATCTGTTTGTAATATAGCGCTTTTAAAAAATAAAAATATTCCATAGATAATCAATTTTTCCTTTTAACATGTAAAGGGATAGCTCCTTTACCATTACGGTAAATGAGAAAATAATGGGTCAATTCGGATAAAAATGAGTAATATGATAAGGATATAATATTAAGGATAACGAAGCCAGAATATAATATTAACTTTGGGGAGTACTTTTTTGTCTAAAAAAATATTCAAAGTTCAGATCATATTCTTTAACACAAATCGAAGACAACCTTAAATTAGTGAGACTGAAAAAATTGTCTTTTCTTTAGACCAATTACTAGCAAATTTAGTTTTAAAGTCCTATTTTAAATTTGATAGACTTCTTTAAGATGTTTTTTTTATCTGAAGTCATAAAACTCACCTTTCAGGATACTACAGAAATTCTTCAGAATAAATATGTATATACATTCCTACTTAAAATATCTTTAATTGTATATACGGATTTAGTTTTCCAAAATATCTCTCTACACTATTCTACTCAGAAGTTAGCAAATCAAGATACAAAACAATCTAAGTAATCCATATCAATTCTAAATGCGGAAAAAAAGATTAAACGCGGCTTTTTATAATAAAGAAATGCAGACGAAGAGCTTACATGATAATGAATTAAAACTTACTTTAACTGTATACGTGATATTTAGGAACAATCTGATGGATTATTTTGAACATATTAATTAATAAAGGAAAGAGTTAGCCCAACTCATAATTCTTTGGCCACAGACGAGAGCGATATCGACTTCTGAGTTACCACCCTTAATTCGCACTTTGAAAACAGTAAATATGGCAATTTAGCAAGGATTAATCTTTTACAATTGTTGTTGTTGTGTCCTTCCCGCAGGGAAGGAATGAAAGTTGCCATTGTCTGTGAGACAGGTTGAACTTCTTAACGATAGATGGCGACACCACCTATCTCCACCTCCACAATTTTGGCATGGAACTGAAGGGGAGGGAAATTTACAATTATCTTTTCTTTATTCAATTGCAGTATGGACTTGCATTTGACAACATGGGATTATGTGAACTGTGTGAACTGAATAGTGATCTCATTATAAGTATCGACTATTCTTTGTTTAACCCTTTAAAAGGCCTTTTTTTCTAGTGATGGCATGTTAAAATATTTTTAAGCTTGAAATTGATTTAAAAAAGAAATAAAATTCATTTAGTTTATTAGATTGATAACTTGATTTTTAAGACCTTTTTTTGGCGGAAAGTATGCTCACTATTAAAGGGTGGAACGTTTTATACTTTTTAGTTCATTTTAAATTTCTCTGCAGGAAATTTGCAATATATTTTGAAAATACCACTATCTGAAAAAAGTAAATGCAAAAGGGATAAAATATATATTTATAGATGATGATGAAAAATTAAAAATTTATATATACATGTCATTTCCCATGAAACTTATGAAAAAAGTAAGTAATGGCATGTAGTAAATGCCTCAAATGTGTAAAATACGTTTTGTAAATATACATAGGTATGTAATATGTAAAAAAACTTGTAAATTAAATAGAGAAAAAGGATACAAAGATTAGATTGAAGAAGTTGGTGGAAGGTATATTTTCCATGTCCTTATAATGTGTTAAAGACATTTTGTAGAAGCAAAACTTGTGTTTCATAATACAACAATGTAATGCAATAATTTTTTTTTTAACTTTCAAACATCCTTTCAGGGAAACTGAAGTACGTCAGTTATATTTACCTGTCGTATAAAGCTGGTAATTCATCATGGAGCTCATTGTTGATAACTTCGTATAATTTGCGGGCTTCGTCTAATCTTTCTTTCGCCTGTAAAATGTATTATATGAGAACTCTCCTTACATAAATGCCCTATAATTATGTTTTAAAGGGTTTTTCTTAAATGTATTTGTGTATCTAAGTAAATAATTCTAGGAAATAAGTTACTGAAAATTTACTACTTTTTTCAAATACAAGGTATAATGTCATATTTTACTATTAAAAAACTAGAAAAAAGAAATAATGTATTTTTAAATTTGAAGAATATTAAAACATTTATTTTGAAAATTGGTTTTGAAAATTATTTTAAAAATATGCACATTTAATAAATAAGACATGTTGAATAAAAACGATTTTTACAAAATCATCTTAATTTTTTTTATTTAAACTGTTCGCTTAATTCATTATATATTTCAATTAATGCTTTTTACATCTCAGAATAGGTTATAAATTTATGTAAATTTATGATTACAGATATAAATATTATTAATACAGATAAATTAATTAAAAAAAACCAGATAGATATATAATTAAATCTGTAATTATTAAAATATAAAATAATTCAGGATTTTACGGTAATTATTTTTCTCTCTGTGACCATAAAATATGTAATTTAACACTTTTAACGCAATAAAATAAGATCGAAATTTAAGGGTACGCGTTATACGCCGGATATAAAAATAACTTTAAAAATAAAAAAAGAGTTGAGTATTAAAAAAAATTAGACTTCTACATATATCGGAAAGCTGTTTATTTAAAAGAAATAACAATCCTTGGGAACTTAGAGGGTTGTAGCTCTAGAAGTATACAATATTTTCAAAAGCTTGGGATAACACCTCGAATAAATTAGATCAAAACATAAGAGCATTGCACTCGTACATTTCTGGTTTATTCTTAAAAAAGGGGGTGCTCATTATACGGCGAATATACCTAAAAATTAAAAAAATGCAGCTTGAAAGTATAAGCGCTCATAAAACGATGGATTTTACGGTATTTATAATAAGTCAACGAAAGATTAATATAACTTGCTTGAAATCCACTATGAATAGCGTTTTATAGCTATATATATTCTCCATCTAGTATTTTCATTATTTTTCTTAAATTAATTCTTTATACACATCCCCTAAAAATAGAAAACTTTTCTATTCGTTATAACCCAACTTTTATCCCATTTGATGCATCTTTTTTTCCAGAATTCCCACTTGCTGAACAGACAATTAAATATGCATATATTGTTGTTAGAGATAGTGGCACATTTTCTTTTTACCCACTCTCGCTATTAAACAATTCTTCAAATATGTTTTCCTAACTTCAGTAAATGTCATAAGTTCGAGAACATTTCTTTTTCATTTGTTTTCCTAGAAAGTCACTTAGACGAGAAAAATAAATAATCCCGTGGTTCAAGGAAAAATATGTTCTTTCTTGTTCATATGAAAATGTAACTCACACATGAATCCCTTTCCCTCCCAAATCTTCAGTAGTCATATAAAAGCGACTTAAAGCTACGTTTCAGTTCCCTTCTCACATGGAAAAACATACTTCACAAACATGAAGGAGTGATTTATGAGACAAGTCATTGAACCCATCACACTCTACATATGAAAAAGGAGACGAACAGAGGTGAGCTCTTTTCTGACTAATCTGTGTTACAAGCTTTTCGAAAAAATCAACTTTGGGATCATGTTCATTTCATGAACAGCTGCAAAGTTTAAAGAAAAGAAGCAAGACAAATTTTGTTTCAAAGATTGTAATGTATTTATAGGAACAAATTGAAATTGCTCTTAATTTTCAGTGAAAAAAGTAAATAAAAATAAAATTAAAAAAAATGAGGCGTTTAAAAGATTTTGTGTCGTAATTTTTCAACAATCCTGAACAATTACGATCTAGGAAACATAAATAATGGCGAATTGTTAAATAGTTAATCTTTGAGAGTTCAGCTTTCTTTAGCTTTTACTAAAACAAATGAGAAACAAAGAATATTATTTTTCAAAGATCCTTTTTCTTTCACTTCCGAATGGATAACAGAAATAAAATCGATAAAATCTATAAAAGAAAATAATGAAAAAATTGAAAATGAAATGTATAGTTAAATGAAAAATATGTTATTCGTTCATACCCAAAATTAAGTTTAAAGATGAAAAATACCTAAAATTAAGTTAAACAACATATTTACAGGAAGCCCAATGACTTAGCGGTAGTGTATCGCGCTTTCACACCAAAGGTATGGGGTTCAAATCCCGGGCTTGTCAAGGTCGACTCAGCCTTTCATCCCTTCAGTGGGTTTATAAAAGAGTACCAAGCTTGCTTAGGAACTGAACACTGGGGATTTTACGTCAGACTGATCACTTGATCGAAACATCTGCACATGCACCCCAGCGCCTAAGGTCACGAAAATCGAGATAGGCACAGTAGGCATTGGCCCTCATCGGCTGTTGCGCCACTAAGTTAAGAGTTCAGTACATATTTATAGACTAACTCAAAATAGCTTCTAGTAGTTTCTAAACGTTCTACCCTTTACACCTTCGGGAATGAGAAACAATATCTTATTCTTAATTTATTACCAATTTTTTGTCGTTTAGTTACAGAATGTGAGCGTGGGCATTTTAATATGCACATGATTTCTTACCTTCTGAGAGTTGTCATTTTTGCATGAGAATTCCGAAGATAAGCTAATTGTAAGGTATCCGACTACTTGCAAATTTTAAAAAAAATTGGAGATATGGTGATTTTGTGTTGTTTTTAGATTTGTTTAGACATTTCAAGAAAATATACTAAAATTAAGAAGAGAAAAAGAAATTGATATTACTAAAATGGGAAAACATGGGTAAAAATTTACAAAAAATAATATAAACGTGGCCCCTTCTGTACAAAAAGTTTATGAACAAATTTTCAATTTTTCAATTCTGATGTGTTGCTATGTTATTCATTTTTGAAATGACCTTCAGGATTAGAGATATTTCAATTTTTACAAAAACTAGAGCACTTTATCTTATTATATGAAATTGCTTAAAAAAACAGTGATTATATTAATATAAGGAAGGGACTATAAATTTTGTAATAAAACTGTGGTTTATAAATCGGAAAGTTAAAACACTTCTTCCATTATACAGAATATACACAAAAAATTTCATTTAATTATTTTCAAAACTTTTTCAACAATCGCTGTCCCCGTTTGAATATTAAAAAAAAAAAAAAAAAAAACATTTCGTGTAAAACGCGTTTTGAAGTATGACAACTTGCTTAAAACAATGACATCTGCTTTCACTAAAACACTTGCAATTTTTGTTCAAGAGAACGGAAAATAATGAACTTGATATTTTTATAAAGCTAATAAAATGGCCAAAAAATAAATCATAACAAAATTTGTCAATTTTTGGCAAAATTCACAATTTTAGGGTAGTCGGATTCCTTAATGCAAACATGTTATAAGGAATTTAAAGAATTTTCTTAAGATGGAGTGTCATATATAAATTTTAAGCTAATCAATCTCTAAATTATATTTCCCTCCACATTTCCTAAAAATTTGCATAAAGTTACAATATCAATTTCAAGCAACGAGTACCATCATTTGCAATTCCAGCAGGACACCCAAAGCCACATCAGAGCAAGATCTTTATCTATTTATGAATATAAAAGCGGCATACACCACACAAAAAAATCATCTAATATTGAACCTTTAGAGAGTTCTCTTTCGATAATAAGCAAATTTCCAGCGTAAAAGCAATGGAGGTCTTTCGCATTCAGTGATCGGTGGCATATGTCCTTATGACTACGTCATATGAACAACACGCTTTCCATGGAACAAAATGCGTTATTCTTGAAATAGCATATTAAAACAATGTTCCTTTCCTTGAATTTTCGTGATTTAATGTAGAAAAAGAGTTTAAAGGAATTTTCATCTAAAAAACAACCGAAAAAAATCATTATCATTCAGCAACATAAAGCAAATGAAATAAATTGGTGTCAAAGAAATTGTTGCATGCAATACCATCCTATTCAACTGTCGTACTCTTATAAGCTTCAGTGATGTTGGTCTTTTGACATCACTGGGCAATATAGATGAGATTTTTGGGCCTCGCAAGGCTTTTTTGAGATTTTGCCGCTCCTGTTTTCATTTATACGTTGGTAACGTGAGATCGTTCAAAACTGAGTATGTATGATTTTTTTTAAAAAAAAAAGGGATGTGTGTTTTCTGTATTGAATATGTATTGGAGAATTTTCGACACTCATATTAATCATTTAGGATACTCAATAAAGGAAAAGCCACTGTCGACCTTTCAGGGAAACGTCAAACTTTAAAATAAAATTTGGTGAACCTTATAAACAATTTAGTCTGATATCTTGTTGTGCTAGATTGGTTCACTATTTGCTGTGATCACGTTTCATATTTGTTGAGTTGACCAGAACACGTATGATGCGTTAAAAGTCTAGACCATTTTTATATAACTTATAAACTATGTTATGTAACTAAATTTAAACTGGTTTTTTTTTATCTTTTGTTGTTGTTGTCGTGTCCTTCCCGGAAGGGAAGGAATGAAAGTTGACAGAGCCTGAGACAGGTTGGACTTCTACACGATAGATGGCGACACCATCTATCTCCACTTCCACAATTTAGGCATGGAACTGAAAGGGAGGGAAATATTCTCCAGTTCCCTGCACCCGTGTTTTCTGCTGCGACCACCCACAACACTTTCGAACCCACTGATTTAACGAGGACGTACTCCATGTGCACTCGGAGGGTATTTGGTGGCATCGAACCCAGGCCCTCAAGTCTGGAGTCCGATGCTCTAACCACAAGGCTACCCACGACCTTTTTATATTTTTATATTGCTATATGATGGGTCCCATAGTGAAACGTGTTTTCCCCAAATTTTACTGAAATAAGCTAATTATTCTTTAGCCCATTGTAGGTTTTTTTTGTTTGTTACTTAATTTCTAGACGTTAGTGCAAGTTTAAACATTAATTAATCTTTCAATACAAGTAAACATATATCCATACCTTTCCTATCTTCATCTCTTCCCTCTTTCGGTTGGGTTGTTGAAGCGATTGTAAGTTGTGCCTGCATTTATCGTAATCCACCAGTTTCCTTCCTCGCTTAGCTATTTTCCCCTAAAATAATAATGTGATATTTATAAATCGTATAAACATCTGGAAATAAATAATTATTTATTTCCCACCATTGAAAGCAATGGTGGTTTCCATATAAATGTTTTCCATTTTTTAACCTCATGATATATATATTTACACTATTTGAACTGTTCACAATTTTTCACGAAGTACGAATTTTTCACAATTATGCAATAAATATCTGCAAATAAATATCTGCAGCATTTACATGTTTAAATCATAATGATAGATTTTTTTTCCAGTGTCACATAATTTTTGCACAGCTGAAAAATACTAAATTGCAACGAAAGACAATATATTTATAACTAGGCAAAAAGGATGGATTTCACTATTGTATCATAAAAAACATCATAGTTGAATAAACAAGATATCAATCATTGGCATGGCCAGGTAATTTTAGCGCGTTTTTCACATGTTGTATTTTACAATAATGCAACTAATGAACTTTTTACTAACAAAAAGTAGTACTATACTTAAAAAAAAATTAAATTTTTTTAAAAAAAATTTAAATATGATTTGGCTCATCTAGGGCACAAATGCGACCAAATGCCGAAAACCCGAGGTCAATTGGTTGCTTATTGGCTGAGAAAAAGGTACGACAAAATATGGAACGAAGACGAAGACAAAGACAAAGAGGAAATTTGCTTCCTAATAGCGCTTTTTTTACACTACGTGTAAAACGCGCTAAAAATATTATTAACGAGAACACACATAGCATGAACAAAACATAATTCTTACCCTTATCTCTGGAAATTGACTGAGGTACGTTGCAACTGGAACTCCAACTTGGTCATTGAGCTTATGGCAAAAATCGTCCCACACCATTTCAAGAACCTAATTGAAAAGTTGAATAGTATACATGAATTAAAATCCATTGATGGAAAATATTCTGTAATGCATTTTATTAATTTGTAACGAAAAGAAAGTACCTGAGTTTTTACAGGAAGTTGTTCACTCCCGATCCAATTTTGTTCGTACATTTCTGTCAATGTATCCATTAAACTTTTGCTGGCAGCTTGCATAGCTGTAGGATAGTATTTTTATTAGAATTATGGCTATATTATCCATAATATTTTAGTTTTAGTTTCATATAAAAATCAAACATTCACAAACACAAAATGATGAAATTTGAAGTGCGTAACATCTGTGGAAATTTAAATTTAATCATTTCGAAAAGTTAAATTTTTTCCATTTATTTCTGCGTTTTTTGTAAACTATTCCGAGTTTCTCAAAACTTGATTATCCAAAACCATGTTTTCTGAATAGAATTCATCTTAGAGTTTAAAAATAATATCGGTTTTACAAAATAAACAAAAATGTCTACCATTCCATATCTTACATAGGAAATAATATTAATTAGATTTGATTGCGTATTTAACTATATATGTACGAAAATATTTAACTTTACATAATTGATAAAATTGATTTTTAATTTTGGCATCAATTTATCTTTTTTAAAAAAAAATCCTGAAAAGAATTTAAAATGTTTAGGAATATGTAAATAAGTTAGTTAGTTTACAGTAAACACTTTGTGGTCGTCATATTTCTGTATAAATTTTCTAGTTTTCTTTTTTCAAATTTTTACGAAATCAACAGCATTTTATAAATGTAATCAATTTATGCAAGTAGATAATTTTTAGGTAAGTATGAGAAGGTGATGCAATTTTCTTACACACACACACACACACACACACACACACACACACACACACACACACACACACACACACACACACACACACACACACACACACAACAACAACAACAACAACAACAATTTCTCTACACATATTCTTAAATATAAAACTTGTACAATAATTTGAAGTTTTTCAAAGAAAAATTTTTTTAGTCATTTGGTTGAAAAGCATATATATAAAAGTAACATAAAAAGTACATCCTATATAAAAGTAATACTTGAATATCTGACATTTTGTTATTGTTTGGTATGATAGTAAAATTCACAATATTTTTGAGAAATAAAAATGCTTAATATATTAGCTAGAATTCCTTCCAGCGTATTCATAGTTTTAGAAATCATTCAAATTTAGGGTAAAGTTGGAAAAAGAAGACACAAGAACACTTAATTGAAAATATACTACACCAAAACACTTTCCATTCTTCCGAAATTAAGATATTTCAAACTTTAGAGCATGGTATTTCTAATGGTATATGAACAAACCTCTAACTCTCGTTGCTGTATATATAAAGAAGATCCAAAACAAATTCCGCAATTGCCCATATTTTACTAAAACTTAAGGTAATATGAGCAGGTTTCATTTAAAAAAAGATAAGAGAAACTGGCATCTCTACATTTAAGCTTTTCCAAACGGAAAATGTATTGTTACACAAATTACATGTTTGGCAAATGATAAGAAGTAAATTTTAACATTTGCTATTGAAGAAAATTGTATCGCAAAAAATGTCAATGTTTTTATCTATAAATTAAAAATTATTAAATTGGGGAAATCAGATAAACTGTTAAATTAACACAAATTATTATAAAGTTAAATAAAAGCAACATTTAATGAGGACTCGCCCTTGTATCACATACGCTACACTCCTTACAATAGAAGGAGTCACCCTCTAATTCGGCACATTTCTCACGGAACCAAGATGAACATGAGCCCCAAATTGCACCCATTTCTGTCCTTTATTTTCATCGTAATAGTTAGCACCACAAACAGGACTAATGCAGGATACATTCTGTTTGCTGGCACTTGCTGTTGCTTTGCGTTTTGCCCTTACTTCTTTTCTCTACGAGCTCCATTGGCAACTTTCTTCATAGATGCCAGATCTTCTGCATTTGTCAGGTTTCTTGCAACATTTTCACTTCTTCCACGATTTCTGCATGTTGTTTTCAATGTTGGAATTGGACTCAGCTCCTCCAAAAATAATGCTGCTGACTGTGAGAATTTAGCAGTGATAATAGATGAGCCATGTGCTGCTGTAATTTGGCCTAAGTTATTATGAGGAAAGGGTTTGTGGAAGGAAGATGAACACAAACAACGTGTAGGACGAGAGGATGGTCCCGGAATAGGGCTGGAAAGCATTACTTCACCAAATATCGGTACTTCCCATGTTATCCTTAATTTTACTGCCTGTATTTGCTCTAGTGACATTATTCAATGGTTGGCATTACTGCTGTTGAAGGGAGAAAGAACGAAACCTCCCGCTGCCTCCAACGAATACTACACTCACATATGATTGCAGCCATTTATAGGTTTCACGAAAAATGAATTGATTTTACGTATTAAACCTTAAGTAAGGTAACTCAAATATAAAAACAGCCTTAATTTGAAGTAATAGGTAGTTGCACATACATTAGAAATAGTCTATTTGATCTTCTGTTTAAACTGCACATAACACAAACAAATCCCACAGTCTCCATGACGCTTGAGCATTGCTAACACCGCAGTACAAATACATCAACTCAAAATTATTCCGAGTAATATAGGTATCTGCATAAATATGCCCGTATTACTTTAGTGCCCATAATTTCCAAGTTTATTCTATATGTATATAGAGAGGAGATATAATTACCTCTTGCGCAGGAAACATAGTTCTTGAATTCCTTGCTTAATCTTTGTGCAGATGCCTACAAAAAGAAAGAAAAAGAAACTGGTTAAGAAGCCGAGGTACAATTTAAATAAAAAACTTTGATTTCCTGATTTTTACAAATTTTTTGCTTATAACTTATATATATAATATACAAAATAGGATTTGTGCTCAAAATACTAGAAAAAGTAAACCAATTAATTTTTCTAAGAAATTCATAAATGATTTTAAAATGCTACTTCACCAACAAGAACTGACGTACATACAAGAAATTTAATTTACAAGTAAATGAAGCTATGTGCAATAAAATTTGGAATGGGTTTTGTGATTAGAAAGCATGCAGAAATAGCATGATTAGAAATTATAAATTTTTTCTTTCATGAGAATGTTTAAAAATGTAAGGATTCCAAATTCAACTATTTTTTTTAAAATTAAGCTCATTGACTTGATTAAAAAATGTATACCAACTTTTGCTTTATATATTAATAGAATTAGTTACAAAAAATATCAAAATATTTGCCATAATAGAAAAAAAAGTTTTGTTGTTTGAAATGAAGATAAACTAGAGTCATTTCCCCCCCCCCCTTCTGAGATAAACCAGTTTAAAGTTTTTATTTAGTTTTCAGATGTAAATAAAAACAAACATAGAAGTTACCATAACTCAGGGATTTTTTAAAGTAAGTTCTTTAAAGCTTCATGATATATAATGAAAAATATATAAAAAATACTTGAAGCTAGAAAAATGACTTTTGAATTTTTAGATCAATTTTCGTCAAATTAAACTTATTGTGTACACTTAATTTTCAAAAATCCCATGCCTAAATATTTTGCCTGGAATGAAAAAGGCAGTATCACGAAGGACGCATAAATAGGTGTATTATTTGCATTATTGTTATGCATCTATTTATTACAAAAATGATTTCGTTTTGAAGAGATTGTGAATTCTCGGTACTTGTGTTGAACGAAGTCAAGGCGTAATGATGCTAATATGAAATCGGTAACTTTTGAAGAAACTGACCGACCAATGAGGAAAGATTACACCAGTTTTGTCACACTATCACGCAAGAGGATAAGCCTTTTATCAAAAGCAAAGATAAATCACACTGCATGGAGAACACAAACGTAAGAATAAGGAGTCTGTTGCGCAACAATCTGTGGCACCCATATCGTTCAACATCATCTGTAGCTGGGTGGAATTTCAGCAAGACTTCACAATTTATGCAATTACCTTTAACTGTGCATCACAGGAGTATGTGGGGGCAATGATGCTTTGAGCACCGGACATGAACAAATGAATGACACGACATTTTTATTCCAGACGAATCATGATTCAACCAAAAAATTACAATGCTCACATCCGAGTTCAACTCATCATGGAAAAAGATTACACGATTTACATTATGAATCACCATGACGGTGCTTCACTTGTTGTAATTTGGGCCGTCAATGGATTTTATTCCAACATGCTCGTAATACTGTTTGTTGTCTTACACAAGAGGGTCTGCTACGACCTTGAAGTTCTTGAGCTGTTGTTTTCCTGACTCTCAAGGCCTTTCTGAAGTCAAGTTTCGACAGCACGTTGAAAGACTAGAGTGCTACACAACGTTCAATAATTCTTCAATGCCCACCAGTTTGTACTGCTACCTTGGTTCTCTCGTTTTCCTAACTCGTCGCGTGCCACACAGATGATTTGACATGACAGTTAACAAACAAGATTACATACACACCAGATAACTTCGGCAACGTGTGAAAACAGAATTAACTAATGACCTTAAAACATATCCAAAGCCTCTTTCTTTCAGAGCAATCGCAAAAAGCTGTAGTTTTATCCAGTCATGGCAGCTATACAAAATACTGTTTTATTCCAGTCCGTTTCGAAAGGAAAATTCATTTTAATAAGCTTATACTGGTATTTTGCATTACTCTGATCAGCAGTGCATAAAAAGTAAAGAAAATCATTAAAATAAGAGTTTAAAAGTTACCTAACTCCCCGCATTTCTTGCTGTCAAATTCATTAAGTTTCACAAATTGTAGGCTTGTAAAAATTTCAAAATACGAAATTGCTTAACAATATGTAAACTCAATACTTTTCTTTGGCTCTATTTTTGAGTATCTTTTACGATCGTGTTTCATAAGTTGTTTAGTTAATTCTTACGCTCAAATGCTGGGAAATGAATAATTTTTAAATGTACTAAAACCATAAATCAGCCAGTACTATATACTTCAACAAAAAATAAATTTCTTTCAAGAAAAATCAGAAATGCAAATTAGATAACTTTTCTGAAAGTTTTTTTCAGCCCAATCAATAGTTCAGTTATTATTTTTTTAGCATAAATATGTATAAAACTATTATGTATGTTTTGTACATGCAAAAAAAATTATTCTTTAAAAATATTATCAAAAATTTTAAAAAATGAAAGAGGGATAACAAAGATACATACAATATCAACTACCGAATATTTGTCTTTCCATGAAATATTAAATTTCCTCGGGGATTTTCTGTGATATATTTCATAATAATATGACCTATAAAATTGTATATATATATTATTGTGCTGAGATATTTAAATTCATCGGTATAATAAACAATGCGAAATATTTGTGTTTTAATAAAATATTATAAAACTGTCTTCGTTCCAATTAAGGCTTAGTTAAAAATAAGATTTTTTTTCTAGAACTGTATAAAACACACAAATTAAATATTTTAAAAATTATCAAGTACCCTACATTTCTACTTACTTATTTAATATAACTTTAAAAAACTAAATTCTTTTACTAGAAAATTCTATAGACTAAAATTGCTCTTCATGAATCTAAAAATGTATCAGTAACTGTTGCTAAAAAATAAACAATTGTAACTCTATTAACCACTAAAAGGCTTTAAAATAGTCACGAATGTGATGCTTAATTTTTTTTTTATCTGTTCACCATGCCTAATTAAGTAACAATTTTTTAAATTTATGAATCTCAGTCAGAAACAAAATAGAAAAAAGTTTTATATGTGTATAATTATTAAGAATGATAATCACGTAGCTCACAATTGGCTGCAGTGATCAAAACTAACCGAGCGTGTGAGTGTGAAGTTATCTGAGCATATTCCAGGAAGTGACCACTGCAAAGTCACGTGCGAGAACAACAAGTTTGTAGTGTTTTCATTCATCTATGTCTCTTTTTTTATTTGGAGAAAGACGAAATATTTTTTTTTCTGTTTCCTTTACGGTTTTTTTTTTCTTTTCTTTTCTCGATTTTGTTTGAAATGCGATCATTCAAAAATGTTGTGGAACTGCCAAAGGTAACAGAGATCCATCTATTCACAATGTGATTTTGAAGTAAAAGTGAAAATGAAAATGGAAATGAGAATGAAGTATGCATTCTTATGTTTATTTGTTTAAGGAAGAGGGAAAGTTTCACAGATTTTTTTAACCCTAAATGAGCAGTTATTATGTCTCATTTTAAAGTCCTTAGCTGCTGCCATACGTTTATGTTGCTACGTCATTTAGAATTTTTATGCTTCGTGTACAGCAAATATTCTGATTTAAAATGATAAAACGTTAATTTGTAATTCCGTGTTCTTTCCTCTAAATATAGTTCTTTAGGAAGCAAAAAATTGTAATTCAAAAATAATTATTAATCTTTATCAAGTTATAATTAGTAGAACTACTAACACATATCGTACGGACTTTTAAGTAAAATGTGTGATGTTTATGATGTTTTAATAAACTTTTAATTGGTTTATTCTGATTTTGACATAAAATTAAAGGTTTAAATGCAGTAAATGTGAAGTAAAAATGCATCAAAACGTTTTATATTTATTAAAATAAATGAAACTAGTAAGTACCAATTCAGTATGAATTTTTGTACCCTCTAGAATACAACAGTAAAAAAAATTTAAATAAAAAAAATGATAGAGAATACATGTGAAATAGCGCAAATGTATATTTTGATAAATTGATAATGATTGAAAGATATACAATCAATAATTAACTCATTGGGAAGTAATCCGAGCCTCGAATACGTGTTTTGACTCGCATATAGTTTTAGAACAAGACTTCTAACTTTTTCACTTGCAACCCCTTTCATTTGAATCAAATATTTTCGCAACTGGAGAATACAGGTATAAACTAGGAATTTGAATTAGACCCTGATAACTAAATGTAAAGGTGTTTAAATGAAAATATATTATATTATCAGGCACTCTAGAGCTATTCATATATTCGAACAAACGAGCTGGGTATATGTTTGTTTACTTTTATCTAAAGCATTAAATTTTGGATGTTCGACGTATAACTTCTGCAGTGTTTTTTAAGAGCTTAGGGATTTTTTGATTTTATTAATATTACTACTGAAAAATTCTTCTTCACATAGATGCGTAGTATAAAAGAATACTTATTTAAAGTACAATTATTATATATTAAGGCTATTTTAGTAATTATAAAAAATTATGTTCTAGATCCAAACTAAAAATTCTTTTAACAAGTTTTTCAAAAATTTAAAGCTTTAAAGGGTATAAGTTTTAACCTGATAACTTACCAAAGATTTTTGAAAGTTTATCGGTAAATGATTGATATTAGTTACTACAATTGAGAATTATTTTATCAGCAAATATTTTTTTTAGTACTGACATTCAAAGAAATGCATTTTTGAAAATGTGTACCTAAACACTTCGGATTATGAATATTTAGCTATTAAGGGGTATCGGAACGCTCTATACTGATAATGTTAAAAAGGGCTTTTTCAATGTACCTTTTCTAAAAACCTGTTGGAAATACAATCCCCAAATTTTTTTTGCCAGTTAAGTATACATCTAATATCATAATGAAATGAGCTTTTTTTTGAAATTTACATTAGTTTTTCTTTAAAATTTTTTTATTTGATGTACAGTGAGAAAACAGTGTTTTTCGACAGAAAAAAAATTATAAAAAAAAAATGTATACAAAATTTTGCTAAAAGCTCATTTCAGTATATACTAGAATATATAAAGAATGTGTCATGTAAGTTTTGTTGACATCATATATATACTTTCTGAGAAAAGGTACATCGAACCTTCAAAAGTGACATTTTGAGAAAAACACATTTTTATAAATAAAGTTCCCTTATCAAAACATTCCAGCTCCATATTCCAAATTTTCAGCATTTTTTAAACTTTCATCTTCTTGTTTCATTCTTTTAAGTCTTTTTACTTTTCTAGTCTCCTTAGTTTTCTGTAAATTGGCATATCTTACCCTTGTACTGCTCTCTTTGTCGAGATGTTCCATGCAGCATGTCGCATAATATCCTCGCTCTATGTTAAGTTTTTAAAAAATATCCAGCTTTGTTGCATTCTCTTTATTAAAGGATGCAATAGCATCATATGTACCAAAGGAAAGTATTTCTATGTGCACAAATGTCTTTTTGGGGACACGAGACCAAATAACATTATTAATGCTTTCATTCGGATTCTGCGTGTTTCCGTGCAAGCACTTTTTCAATAATTCTGGATCCGAAAGGTCCCTAAAAATAGGCCTAATGGCTTCAACAACAGCAACTGGAAGTTTATGTTTGTGGAGATAAAGTTTATTTTCCAATTGAGCCTTCTTACACTGACACCATGTGTCAAGACCTGATGGACAAAATCCATGCTGTGGATTTTTATCCGTAGATATTTTGTGAAGAAATATTGCCCATATAGCTTGTTTCATACACTTTACATTTGACAAATTTCTTCGAATGGCAAGACCATAATATGTTTGCAATTGATCAATAGTTGCTTCTGTTAATCTATTTTTGTCACATAATGCTTTGCCATCTGATAATTTTTGCCCCCTCATTTTTGCTTTGAAACGTCGGAGGCGAGATCCCATCCGTTTCATAATATGCCCTAAAGAAATTTTAAAAAATGACGTCAAACTTCAAGCTGACCCAAGAGGAAGTGCAATATTTACCTTTTTTTTGTCCATTTAAATCGGTGACTCGCGTTTAGACGATTCTTTAAAAACAAAATTTTAGCACTTCTAATTAAGCTAGAGATAAAAATGAGGTATTTTTGGAAAGGTAATGAGCTGAAGAATTTAAAAATGCAATAACCTGAAATTCACCTTTTAAAAAAATTTTACCTTTCCAACTCCCTTTAAAGTTAAATATTTGGAATTATTACTTTCCTTTATACAAGTATTAAAAGACATAGGTTTTGATAATGTTTCTGCGACCCCCACATTAATTTAAGAAACCCTAAACTGTCACGATCATTGTTCAGCACTAGTATCGAAAACAAATTCCTGTTTAGTTAAATAAGGCATAAAAATAAATCATTTCATTGCTATTTGTAATATAATAGACTCGATAATTTCCAGAATGAACGGGAAACAGGAAATTCCAGAAAATATATGTATTGGTTGAACCCTTATATACATTGGTATAAGAAATTAAGAGAATTTGCATATTTTATTGAATTGCATGAAAAGAACTGAACTGAATGAAAACCAATGATTGTAGTAAAAATGCAAATCTTGTACGGCGAATACTTAATCGTACATGTGTGTGTAAGCGGAGCCTGCAGAAAAACAGGCTTTATAAGTGCGTGTAAGTTAAGACGCATTTCGTTCGCCAGCACACCTTGGCGAATTTCTTGATATTATTTTCAAGCAATCGGTTCAATTCAAACTTTAACATTAAAAATGAGTAACCATCAACGTTTAGACGGGGGAATGAGGTGGTGAATTGTGGGGAGGCTACAAGCAGACCAATATCAAGTCCAGATTTCTGGAGAGTTCAATTTAACGTCCAACGGCGTGTGTAACTTATGGAAACAGTTCCAGGATACTGGATCCATCGAGGAAAAGCCTGGACAACGTTGTCCAAGAGCCACGACGGCCAGAGAAGATCGCAATTTGTCGATTATAGCAAGGCGTAACAGAGGGGCTACAGCTTCTCAGCTCTCTCGTTACTTGTATACAGCCACAGAAACCCGTGTATCAAGGGTGGCTGTTTCAAAAAGGCTTCATGAGAGAGGGTTGTTTGCCAGAAGATCTACCATTTGCGTCCCGCTCTCGTCTACGAACAGGAGAGCCCGTTTAACATGGTGCATACAGCATAGAGAATGGAGTATGGATCAATGGACGACGGTTCTGTTCACCGATGAGTCCAGTTTCAGCCTAAACACCGATTCTCTCCATACGTTCATATGGAGAGAGCCAGGAACCCGCTACCTACCCTCCAATGTCCGAGAAATCGACAATTATGGTGGAGGAAGTTTAATGGTCTGGTCACGCATCATGCTAGATGATCGTACACCTCTCTATGTCTTTGAAAGAGAATCTGCGACTGGTGTGAGGAATATGGAGGAGGTTTTGGAGCCCAATGTTAGCCTTTTCAGTGGTGCATGTGGCCCCGAGTTCATTTTAATGGACGATAACGCGAGGCCCCATAGAGCTCTTCTGGTCGTCGAATTTCTACTGAGTGAGGATATTCACCGTATGAATTGGCCACCCAAGTCTCCAGACCTTAACCCTATAGAGAATGCCTGGGACGCTCTGGGGAGGGCAATTGCAACTTTCAACCCGCTCCGAGAACCATCCAGGAAAGGAAAACAGTGTTGTTGAACGAGTGGGACCAAATACCACAGGAACTGATAAAATACCTTATTTCAAGTTTGACATAATGCTGCAAGGCCTGTATAGCTGTAAGAGGGGCCATACTCCCTATTAACCCATTTCTTTTGTTTATTCTGCAACCGCTTTTTTATATCTTCCAATTCGAACGAGTGGCTCGATCATGCGTGTGTATTGCAATTGTTGAATGGTTATTTGTTTTGTATTGTATTAATGTTTGTACATATCAAATTTCATTAAAATCGGTCCAGTAGTTCTAAAGATAATCGACCAAGTCTGAAAATTCTCTTAACTTCTTACACCAGTGTATATTAAGTTAAAAAAGTAGGTACAGTACTGTAAATATTAGCTCTTATTTAATTTATAGCAGCTTAAAATAAGACAGTTTACTTGCCTGCTTCATTTTTTCAACAGCATTTCATCACAAATGGTGTTGCGTAGATTTCTCAAGATTTATTTTTCTACGCAGTTACTATCTTTTTCGTTTTCTAAGTCAATGTTTTCCGACCTTTTTATCATCGCCGACGGACTGGTCAACGTTTGATAATTTTATCGAGGCCCACTGGGGGGGGGGGCGTTGATTGTTTATATTTTAGATTGTTTTAGTTTAATAATTTTAATTTGATTGTATTTAAACATGTCTTTAAAATAAAATAAAGTTGCCCTAAAAATGAATATAAAGTGATTTCCATGGGAAAACTCACAAACCCGAGAGAAATACACCACAATAAATAAAATAGAAATAACTTAATGTTCATTGTGCGGCCCGATACTATTTGCGGACCACTGTTCTAAGTAACAAAGAAGAGCTTCGAAGCAAGTCAGAGTAGAACTGTGACTCACACTTCCGTCTACTTCTGCGAGGGTTAATTTCCTTTGCACAGTTCCAAAAATGTGACCTGCACAATTGCATTTTCAATCAATATTTTATACCCATCTAAATAATTTTCTCTGTTTAATCAATCACGCTCTACTTTCTCATCAACACTTTCGCATCCATCTACGCTTTGTAAATAATTCAAAACTTGTACTTTCTTCAAAATCAATACATTATCCATAATTGTTCGATCAATCATCATTTTCCACATCACTTTCCACCACTATTTCTTTAAAATTGACAAACATATTGACTTCAAAGTCGAAATAAATGTGGTAAATCAGATCCATCATTGCCAAATGATCACTTCAAAATTCACCCGCTTATAGGTTTTCGTTCCAAAAAATTGCATTATTGGTAAGAAATGTAAACTTAGAGATTTCTTTAAGATTGATAAATTTATTTTAAAATAGAAGATATTTAATTTTTTTTAAAAAATGAAGTTTTTAATGATAATTTTCTGGAAAATCCGTATCTTATATAATCACAACTCTTCTCGGTTTTAAACTTCCATGGAGAAAAATACATGGTAAACAAACAAAGCATGATCAATACATGCTACTTGCGTCATTTTCTCTCTTAAATTAAGATATCCGACTACTTGCGACAGCTTTTTTTTAAAGAAATGGGGATTTGGGGGGTTAGACTCTTTTAGTACACATTTTAAGAAAAATTTGTTAAAATTAAGAAGAGAAAAATAAGTTATTTTTTCTAAAACGGGAAAAAATTGGTAAAAATTTACAAAAAATATCATAAACGTGGCCCATTTTGTACCAAAAGTTTATGAACAAACTTTTAATTTTTTAATTCTGATGTGTTGCTATGTTATTCATTTTTGAAATGACTTTCAGGAAAAGAAATATTTTAATTTTTGCAAAAACTAGAGTATTTTATCTTAGTTATTATATGAAATTGCTTAAAAAATAGTTATTATATTCATATAAGGGAGGGTAAATTTTGTAATAAAATAGTGATTGATAAATCTGAAGGTTAAAACACTTCTACTATTATACAGAATATACACAAAAAAAAGTTCAGTTTATTATTTTCAAAACTTTTTCAACAATCGCTGTCCCCGTTTGAATATTTAAAAAAAAAAAACATTTCGTGTACAACGCGTTTTGAAGTATGACATCTTGCTTAAAACAATGGCATATGCTTTCACTAAAACACTTGCAGTTTTTGTTCTAGAGAACGGAAAATAATAAACTTGGTATTTTTACAAAGCTAATAAGATGGTCTATGAAATAAAATCATTAAAAAATTTGTCAAATTTTGACAAAATTCACAGTTTTGGGGTTGTCGGATATCTTAGAGAATTGAATACATCGATCGCTTGAAAATTTCCAAATTTCTTGATAACTGGCTGTGCCAATAATCGCTTAACGAAAACAGAATAGAAATTTTATACTATTGAGCTATGATGTTGCTTCAACCTAAGTAGTATAGTGGATATATATCCCTTCAAGCTTCAATTATTACTTCATACGCAATATTATTACAATAATTTTTAAGATTGAAGCTTGAAGGGATATATATCCACTATACTACTTAGGTTGAAGCAACATCATAGCTCAATAGTATAAAATTTCTATTCTGTTTTCGTTAAGCGATTATTGGCACAGCCAGTTATCAAGAAATTTGGAAATTTTCAAGCGATCGATGTATTCAATTCTCTAAGATATCCGACAACCCCAAAACTGTGAATTTTGTCAAAATTTGACAAATTTTTTAATGATTTTATTTCATAGGCCATCTTATACAACTGCATACAATGAAATCACACATTTTACTGGATAACTTCACCATATTTAAATAGAAAACATAATTGAATATTATGTAATCAGAACACACACAAAAGCTTTAACGGAAAACCAAATAATCATTTTAATAAATAATGAAATTTGATATAAATCAATGATCACATAAAGAAAGTCTTTTTTTTTGTTGTTGAGAAAATGAAATAACCTAACCATTTATATCTGTACAAATAATTAAGGGCTAAAGAATTTGTATTTCGATCAAACAATGTTTCAAATCAACCAGAAATCTTGTTTAAAATATATCAAGCATCAGTAAGCTATTGGTCTTCTGTAAAATACGATTTATGAATAGCCAAATATTCCTGTACATCACAGGTTCCCAAATTTTTTTGTCTCATAGACTCCTTGCCACTTGCCCCGTGTTTTCGGGTAGATCCCTGCTTATCTTATATTAAATTTTTGCAAATTTATCAACTTAAATGTCTTTTTGACAGTTGGTGCTACTACTTTAAAAGAATTAAATTTCTAACTGTAGTGAAGTACACTTAATATTTTAAAACTTAAGAAACGTATGTTTAATGAATTAAACTTAAAATATCAAATTACACATAAAAGGACTCAACAACAAACAAATGCTTTTAATGAGAGGGATGAATATGGTACTTGAATGACAAATTTATGTTTTTTTAAAGCCAAAATTGCTGACTTTCATTTCTAAACTTTATTTTAAGATCTTTGTTAGGACCTATTCTGATCAGTTCTTGTTGTAATCTGACATTTTTTTCAAAGTGATTATATGAAATCATTGTCTACTGCTGTATTACTATATAAAAAAAAGTGATCTCAAACTTAGTTTCAAAATCTGAGTAAGGGCATTTTAATGTTGAATGTAGGTTAAAATGCTCTGACAGACTGTCTCCAACAAATTATGAAAATTCTCAATGTCCAATATTATACTTCTTTAGCTTAATTTGAAAGGGGGGGGGGAGCTGAAATGGTCCTTGTCTTAATAAAAAAAATTTATTCTGTCACCTAGTAACTACAAATTACCCTCACTGTATTTAATAAATGTTAAATTGGTAAAACCTGGTTACCACTAGATCAAATTTTTTTTAAAGATTAAAATCATGATCTGATTTAATGAGAGCCACTATCATAGACCCCAATTTATATCTCATGCACCCCCGAATTATTTTTTACTGGTATGGGCCCTTTGCAGGTCGTCATAGACGGCTGGGGGTCTATATAGACCACTTTGGGAATCACTGCTGTATACCCAAAAGAATTGTCTGAGACTATTTAGAAGTATCTTTGAGTATTCAAACAATTTTAAAATTTAAATAGTAACTAAAGTTAATTTTCAAGCTTGATGAAAACTTTAAAATAACTTTTAACTTACGTAACACGAATTTTCATATATTATTTTGAAAGAATTCAGATTCCCACCATTTAATCAAGAGTCAGATTATTTCCAATGTGGGCTATTCATTTAACCCTTTAACTGCCACCTGCGTATATATTCGTCACGCTCAACCGTTGCGTCGAGTGCCACTGACTTATATATACGTCCTACAGAAATACGATTCTTTTCTTTGCGCTGCTGTCTGTAAAATTATTTCGAAGATTTTTGAATGCAATTAATTGACTTTGACAGTGTTTGGGAAGGATATACTTATGTCAGAGAAAAATTTGCTCTTTTGTGACTTCTCTTAGCCCCCCCCCCTCTCCCCAAATATACCACGTACGCGAGTCCATGTGAAAAATGGTGGTACAGGGGAGGGGGTGTGAATCGTGTAACTTTTAATCGGCAGTTCAGAGGTTAAAGTTAAATAAATATATTTTAAATAATCATTAAATATCTGTTATAATTCATGTGTAGCAGAAATTTCAAATATTTTTGTACAAATCTTCTACAATACGAAGAATAAAAATGAATTGTTACATGATTAGCTTTTCCTTATAGAGTTTAAGAAAATGTAGAAGCAGTGAAACTGATTATACATGAACAATGTTTAATGCTTGACAAAATCAGAGTTAGCAATCAAATCTCATTAAATTGCATTTGTTTTGAGAAAATATCGCTTCTGTCTGCTCAATAATACCGTTGCGGTCTATCGCTTCTTAAATAAGACTTAATGTTTCAAAGGGAAACTCATTACTAACAAAACTTCCTCAAACACACTGGCAGTGTATCGGCTATTCTTTCACTTTTAGAGCAGCTCAAATTTGCCTTCGATTTGAATATTTGAATTGTACATATACATGATACTTATTTCTTGCTAAACGGAAAATTAAACGGTATGTGCCACAAGAGGGAAATGAAATGCCATAAAAATGGAAAAATATGCAAAATATAATAAAATTAATTTATAATAGTTAATTTGATGAAATGCGAACTTTTATCATTAATTCATTTTGTTATCTTTTGAAAGTTATCCCATTAAAAAGAATTTTCTTTAACCTTTTTGGTTATAAGGACCTATTTTATACAAATAATTCTTTTCTATAGATAAAGAGGATAAATTAAAACATACATATCCATTACATTGAAAGTGCGCTTGATTTCTTTATACCCAGGCGACCACTATTAAAGCGTTCTTTAAGGCTGTTGTCATTTACATTATTATTATATTTAACTAAGCAATTAGATTAAAATATGATTAACCAGGAAGAAACTCATTTTTTTTACTTTGGAATTCATTCTTAGCAAGCCAAAACCTAGAACTTGTGAAAATGTTGGGACTTTGTGGTTGGAATCCCTAAATTAAAATGAGATTGTTTTACATGTACTAATTAAAATATTTTGTTGGCATTTCTTGTATAATTCTTGTGGGACAGTTTTTGCTTATAATTTTGAAATTCCTCTTTTTTAAATGACTGATGCACATTTTTTTTTATTTCTGTGAATTAAATAAGCAAATATTTTCCTTTTTTAAAAATACAACATGAACATCAATAGCATCACTCAATATATTGGAAGGAAGATTAAAAAAAAAAGAATATATTTTAAATTTTGTTTTATCTTTTGTGGAGATATATAAGCAAAAATTCCATTTTTAAGTATTCTATTTTTATATAGAGAAATATATAAACGGGGAGAAATTAATGGGGATAATGATAAGCAGGTACTTGATTAAAAATTTCCAAAAATAATACTTTAATTCAAAAATATATTACACATATATTTAAAGTTGTAATTATTATTTATTGAAAACATATGTAAGAAATTTAACAATTCATTTAAGGAATACATAAAAATTATATCTTTTTGCCTTGATGGTTATACACAGAGAAATATTAATGTGTACTAAATTCAATATTAATGTGTACTAAAAGGTGGGCAATTTTATTTGATTTCATTATGGGCAGTGAATTTCTGAATTGACAAAAGTATATTTGGAAATCAATATCCTTATATGCTGAAAGAAGAATATTGCTTTCTATTTTTAAATCAGCGAATGTTTGCACTTTAAATTTTTTTAATTAATCGTTTCTTGATTGTAAATATTTCAAGAAACATTCTGAAGTGAACCTACATACTCTCGGTACAATAATAATAATAATTTAAAATACTTCTATAAATAAAAATAATTTTAAAGAATCTATTAGTAGTATATATGTTACCGGCAAAGTATGAAATGCCGGCATTCTATACAATGCCTAGGCATTCTATACAATGCCGGACGTTTTTAGGCAAAGTATGAAATATGAGATTTATTACATACTTTGCC
The DNA here is from genome assembly GCA_019973975.1 of Trichonephila clavata. Classification (NCBI taxonomy): domain Eukaryota; kingdom Metazoa; phylum Arthropoda; class Arachnida; order Araneae; family Nephilidae; genus Trichonephila; species Trichonephila clavata. Next base: position 170,185 of record BMAO01038810.1, on the reverse strand, counting down.
TAGGCATTGTATAGAATGCCTAAAGCTATTTAGGCAAAGTATGAAATATGGTCTTGATAAGGATATTATTTCAATGACTTACATTCCTAAAAGTAAAAATGTTATTCTGACAAAATAATGTGACTGCCTCTAAAAATAATTATTGTTAAATTGTGATTTCACATATACTTGTATTAAAATTCCTTCAGAAGTTCCAAGTCGATAGAAACCATCCTATTTCTCCCTCAATACAAGTTGCAATATATTGGCATTCGAAAAAAAAATCAGTCTTTACTATAATACCTTTTTCTTTAAATAATTTTCTCTTTTTTCTGGCAAGGTTCACAAAGGTGGATGTACAGTTCGATATCACAACGTGTAACATTTTTGCATTTGGTTGAAAGTTCTTTCAGAATTCTATGACATCTCCAGAATCCGGAATTTAATTTTCCTCTTGGCAAATTAAATTCCTAGAACAAGTTCACATCGTCAAAACTCAGGTACCTCCCTCTGGGAAGGAAACTGGGTGTCAAAATTACCGGCGGCAATTGCTATTGTCTGCATGGTGCCGCACTAAAAAGGGATACCATCTCTGGGGAATGTACTAGGTCTGAGAGAAAATGTTAAAAATACCAATCTGCAGCCCCATTGGGGGGGGGGAATCAGTGACATAATACTGTATTATTACGTCACGGATTATTACTGTATCAGTTCTTCCCAACATTTTTATCTTCCAGACCGGTCAACGTTTGATCATTTTACGGCGGCCCGCTGAGGGTGGGACTTTTATTATTCATATTTTAAATTGTTTTGATTTTATAATTTAATTGTATTTAAACCTGCCTTCAGAATAAAATTCAGTTGCACCAAAACATAATTATAAAATGATTTTACATAAAATATTAAGTGATTTCCATGAAAAGTCGCACAAACACGAGAAAAATACACCCCAGTAAATATAATGGAAATAATTTAATGCTCCTTGAGTGGCCCCGATACCCTTTGATCCACGGACCAGGGGTTGGGGACCACTGTTTTATGATACTGACGCCTTCTTTAACAGGTTAAATGTGCATAGTTATTCAGCAACCAATAGTCCCTGGGTTCTTTCTTAGTAGTCAATTTAGCATTTTGTATATCAGTTATTAACTTCTAGTAAATAATTTCAGCTAAGAAAAACCTTTTTTTTTTTTTTTTTTTTTTTTGCAGCATCAATTCGAATTTTGGGCAACTAACCCTTCGAATAGTTGTTTCATGTCTATGGACCATGGGTCGGCAACCTTTTAGCTGTTACGTGTCAAACCAATCTACCAATATAATTCAGCGAACCACACAATAGAACATTTTTGAAACAATTCAAAAAATTTCAAATTTGTTGAGTATTGCAAAATGCCAATTAGAATTGTACCGCGTGCCACATGTGCCATAAGTTGCTGACCCCTGTTATAGACCATGGCTCTTTCTACAACACTATAGCTTGCTCCTCCTTTTTCAGGCAGCACAGAAAAAAAAAACAATTTTTTGTTGAACAAGTTTAAGTAAAATTGAGTATTTTGACATTTCCGAACAAACAGCAATGTACAACTAACAGATTCTGAACCTGAAACCCGCGTTAAAAGTTTTAAGTCTTTCCAATTGACAATATTCGAAACGAATCTGAGATGTATTTCATACTTTGCCGGTTTCTAATTAGGCATTCTATAGAATGCCTAGGCAATGTGTGAAACAGGAATCATTTCCTATATTGCCGGCTAGATTTAGGCATTCTATACAATGCCTAGGCATTGTATAGAATGCCGGATTTCATACTTTGCCGGTAACATATACATTTGCAGTTAAGAAGCTGTAAACTTTGGTTACCCTTTCCGAAAATTCAATAAATACACCTTACTCTCTGAATTCTGAAGTAATTCTAAGTAAACAATATTTCATTTGCTGTCCTGATTTGTTAACATTCTCCATTTAAATGCTTGTATAAAGTTAAGAACACTATAAATGTGATCTCTAATATTGATCACTCTCTCTTGTATTGATAAGTCTAGAAAATACAACGGAGTAATCAATAAAAAGTTAGTAATTCAAAATATTTATGTTTATTAAATTTCAATAAAGTTCCTTGTGTACAATGACCTATACACGACAAAAAATGAAAGATCAACAAATAAAAAATATTCAGCGTGCTATACTGTTTACTGTTCATTTCATAAGAAAACAATCCTTTGTCTTAGTATAAGGGGAAAAAATATACAATCTAAGAAACACGCAAGTTTACTTTCTTATCATGGGAGTCTATAACTGTGCTATTTCACTGAACAAATGGGAAAGTCAGGTTTGGCTTGATTTGTATTTTTAATTCAATTTTTATTTAAAAATTTCTAACTTTATAAATAAGGGATTTTAAAAAAAAATATGCTATTAGTTTATTTTTTAAAATTTATTAATCTGAAGAGAGATAAGTTGTTTTGATTGGTTGGCTTAGATGTGTATATATACATATAAAAGATAAATATATCTTTTTATATATTAATGCAGCTGTTATTATGGTTATTATAAAATTAATTTGTTTTATATTTTTTGTTGTCCTTTCTTTCAATTCATGCACTGGTTGTGTATATTTAACCTATTTTTTTCCTGATTTTGAGCAGGATACCAACCAGTCATATATTATCTTTGGAGTATATCGGTGTTACTCAGTTTTTATTAATTTTTAAACTATGTTATAATTTTACCCTTTTAAAACATGTTATTGACTTGTATTATAATAATAAGCACATTGAACTATAAATTTTTTATTTTAATATCCGCTGATATTTGTTTATGTTTAAGAAGGATGATGTTATATAAATGCAAAGTTTCTTAGAGAATAAATATTTGAGAATGTGACCTTTTTTTCATTATTGCTTCATTTAAAATTTTTACACGAAATTCTTTACTTTTTTTATAAAAAAATTTGTTCAATGAAATGTCATCTCTCGAAATATCATGAAATTGTTATAAATATAAAATCGTAAGATAATAGGATTAAAAAGCCAGAATAGATCTTATTTAATTGCATGATGATTCCATCACATAATCTTTTTCTGCTATAAAAAACCGCTTTCACACAAGCGCTTGCGACATTTACTGTACCAGCATTTAAGAGTAGGCATGGCTAAATTTATACAGTTTTCACTGACGCATTTAGGAAGGAAAGTTAACCTACAAAAAATAAATATTCGAATAATCTTACTTTACGTGAAATAAATATAGTATCTCCCGTTTATTGAATGACAAACTCTCTCTGTTGATTGGAAGAAATGAAAAACAAAGAAAGTTTACAGATCTTTATGATGGGTTATTGATTACCATTTAAATGTGAGATATCAAAGAATTTCTTCGTTCGTATTTACATTACCAAAACTAGCTGTTTGATATTAAATGATAAAATACTATGGTGACTTTTTCATTGAGGAGAATGCTCAGTGGTCACCTGATGGTAAAATGCTATAATTTTACCTGACACTTTTAAATTTAATATCTCTGAACCATATATAAAGAGAGAAAGTAGAGACTCCATGAAGTAGAAATTCCTTGGTTATGATTGGATGGATTTTGGGATGACTGGTTTGTGTGAGGATATTTCCCTCACTGTGTGGAACTATGAGATATCATCTATACAAATAAATAAAATTGAAGTGTCTGTTTGTAATTTCAAATTAGCAGCTTTTTACTTAATGCACTACAAGTATATACGGTACTCATAACAAAAAACCAATTTTTAAAATTTTTGTCTGTCTGTCTGTCTGTTTGTTCCGGCTAATCTCGGAAACGGCTCGTGCGATTTTAAAAATCCTTTCACTAATGGAAAGCTACATTAACGGGGAGTAACATAGGCTATATTTTATTCCCGTCTTCTTACGGGAACGGAAACTATACGGGTGAACGTGAAACTGAATGCCAAGATGAACGCCAAATTGAACGCCAAGCTGAGCTAATGAAGTCTTTGTTCTGGTTACTGGCGGCCGATGCTCTCTTCATGAGACATAGCAGTGTTACGCGCACATGATAATACGCTGACACGTGCCATAATTTTTTTTATGATAGTTATCTCACTGTTCAGTTAAGTAGAGCATCGGCTGTTTCGGATGCACTTTTAAAAATAATAAATCAAGGCTTCATAAGTAAAAAGCAATGCAAGAAACAAAAAATTGATAAGTTTTACGGTTAGTTTTAATCTTTTCTTTTTTTTTAATTTACATTTTTAGTCACATTTAAACAATAGTTATTATAATCCAAATCTATATCTATACAAATAAATAAAATTGAAGTGTGTTTGTAATTTCAAATTAGCAGCTTTTTACTTAATGCACTAAAAGTATATACGGTACTCATAACAAAAAACCAATTTTTAAAATTTTTGTCTGTCTGTCAGAATATAAACAGATATATTTATAAAACATCATGAAATACCCAGCGAAGCGGGAGGGTAACGGCTAGTTTATTCAATAAAACTCTAAATTTTGCAGTATATAAGGATATTTTAGACACAAAAGTTCTGTAAAGAATATGAATTCAATTTTCTTATAACTAACTTCTTATTCCATGATTATTTATGTTTATTTTAGAAGGGGAAAGGCTTCACACACATTTTTGTAGTCTCAGTTGCATATATACTTGTAGTACTTTTAAAATAGTGATAGAATAATTAGAAAGTGCCTATAAAATCCCATTTTAATCTAAAAGTAAGAAATAAAATCATCGCATCCTATTTCAATGGAAAGAAAAGAAGCTTACCAATGTATAAGCTAGTGAAATTCCATAATGCTTTATAATCAGAAATTTTTGTTTCTGTGCTTAAATAATACAGGAATGCAATAAAAGAGAGAGAGAGAGAATCAAACTTTCCTAGTTACCAATTAGGGAATCCTTCAAATCTGAAGCCTAATACACCGTTATATCTGAAACACGATTTTTTTAGTATTTTGGGTAATACCATTGTGATCGAAATAACATTCAAGCGTACATTTCTTTATTATTTTATGTAGGATTTCTTTGAATATTCTAAAAAATAAAATATTTTTTAATCGTTTAATACGCTTAGAAGATTATAATGTACGAGTTTAACACAGACGTGTAATTAAATGTTAATTAACTTTTCTTAGTTAATGGTATGCAGTGTATGTAATACTTTTTGAGTAGCACACTGTAAAATTCAGAATGACATTTTTTGTGGGGAATACTATATAGTGTAAAGCAAGTAGCCATGATACAGCTTTACTCTCTTCTATCGAATCGAAATTTGAATCTAAAATAAAAAAAATTGGAAAAAAGAGAAAAAAGATTTTTAAAAAGGGATTATTTAATAACAAAAAAGTCCTTTTTTGTTCAACTACATGTTATTTCTCCAATATACTATTAAAAGATAAGTAATATGCTTTCATGCCTTAATAACTGTTTATATTAAGAAAAATAATTCAATTTTCTATGTAGTTGACGACTTTAATTATTGAATAAAGCTACAAATTTTTGCTTCAGTATTTATTAATTATAAAAATAAAAAAAATTGGACTCACAATAATCAAAAAACTTTTAGAGATGATATACGTAATATTTAAGAATTTATCAGTAATTTTCGGTGTAAATGTGGAATGAAAATCTGACAAGTATTCTAAAGTAGTAAAAGTAAATGAATGATAGTATGCAGCAACTTCGTTATTAATACGTTTACTTCATAATTATACAGTTTACCTTATAAATTTTTGATAGACTTCAATCATTGAAGGAGAATCAACTCTTATTTGCAATTCTAAACTATATGTTATTAAATTTGTGTGTGAAAAAATCTATTCTAAATTCATATTCTGTCAAATTTCCGTTTATTTTCTGTGAATATTAAAAAATATTGCGTATACGTCATTACAATTCGGTAAATATTGTACTTTTTCTCTAATGTATTTATAAAAATTGCCTTGAATAGTTTCATAAACACAAATTAAAAAAAAAATAGAGATTTAAGCATTCAAAAGAGAATTCTCTTTTGTGACATAATGACATTTTTACTTAAGTTATTAGAGCGTTTAAGAATTCATCCTTCCTTAAATGAAATATGAAGTTCGTTGGTTTCACTGATAAGGAAAGGAAAAAAGAAAAAAAAAAACAACAACTTAAAACTTACATGTTGTTTATTGAAGTTACTTATATATAGGTTCAAGATGTCATCTGTCGTTCGATCAGCTTTTCCCAGATTTTGTAGTATCTGTAATGAAAAGAGAAAATATTTTTTAAAAAAGCAAAAGAAACCACCAAAAACATATGAACCATAAAAAAATATTAAATATATTTCATACATTTTTAAAAAAATTGGTATAATAATCCAGCGAAAAATATATTAACGGACTATGAAGTAATATGAGGGCTTTATTGGTGACGGACCTCGTAATTTGAATCTCAGTCAAGTGACGAGGATGACATGTTAGCTGGCACAGCCTCCCTCTTCAAACTACCACACCACGTCAATGGGAGGACTTCCCGCCTTAACAGATTTAAGCCTTTATCTACCGACGGTACTTATAAGTACCACTCACTTTAAAATTACATAGAATAACCATTTTTACGAATACTCTGAAAACATATAGTAGGAATATTCTTTTAAATCCACTCTTCCAAGATATATGGCAGCACGGGTTCTATGATGAGTATTTTAGTGGGGAAGGCGAATAATTTTGTAGTAGAAATTGTGTTTTCAGCTGACATTTTGATCGGATTGTGGAGATTGTCATTTTCCGAAAAAGTAGTTAATGTCAAAAGGTATCTTATTTTTTTTCTGTATGCTAATGAAGACCTTAAAAACAATTTGACTATTTATTTTTAGTGAACAGTGTGTATAACTAATTTTACAATTGAATATCTTTAATTAATTAATTAGCTCTAACGGATTAAATTTCCCAAAGTTGAGTATTTTGTTAATGTATATATTCCTTAATTTTCACTGTAGTGATTCAAAAAAATATAGCATGAAAAAAACTGCAGTTAATCATAATGCGGTGGATAATGCATCTACCTCTTCTAAACGACAGGTCTGCAGTGGCACCAGGTCTCGAACCTGTGACACGCCAGTTACGGGCTCGTAACCATAACCAATAGGCTATCGCGACCATGGTATAGTGATATAATTATTTTTCACTAAAAATTCATATTTTTAGATGAGTATTTAAGCAAAAAACTGTTGCAAAAACGTTGTTAGTGATCTTTTCCTTAATTCATTCTAAAATATTTAATATATATGTTTTCGTCATTTTCATTATGATATCAGCGAAATTAAAAGAAAGGATTTAATTAAAATGTCAAAAATAAAAACTATGAATTTAAAGGAACTTTTCAACTAACTGATTCGTATATAAAACATATTTTGTGCTAAAAATAAATGAAAGGAAGCGCGAAAAATTTAAAATTAATTAAAGTAAAACTAATAAAACTAGCAGCATTTACACAAAGATAGTGAAAAAATTAGTATATCTAAACAATAAAAATCTAAATAATACGTATTTCATAATTTAAAAAAAAAAGACTTTAAAACGAAAAGATAATAACAATTTTTATGTCATTAGAAGTGAAAATTCTCAAAATCAAATACGTTTCTTTTTATATAAAAAAATTTCCATTTACATATTTTGACAATCCAATACTCTCAGCGAAATTTTTGTTGCTGCTTCTACCCTTATATCGGTACAGGCGGAAGCATGGAAGATTCTAATTGTTCTGTTATTTTTTTAAATCCAATTGTCTTATAAAAAAGATACATAAACACTAAAACCTGTTTTGATAAATTCATCATTAATTTGCTACAAAATTTGATAAATGAGATTGCTTTTTAGTTACCTGAAAATGAATGCTTTTTTGAAACTTTGTTCTCATTCAATGTATTTAAATAATGAAGTATTTTATTTTATTTTGAGTGATGATATAAACGTTAATGGACAATAATACTGTTGGAAATATGAAGAAACTTTTGATTAAATTTAATTACCGTTTCGGAAATTATAATTTTTGTTATACTTTCATTGTGTTTAGTTGGAAAAGGTAGATTTTTGTCATTTTGCAAGAATTGTTCCTATAAATACATGATAGGCATATTGTTTCATTTGATTTTGGAATAATTGTATAGTTTTCTTTTATATTCGGGGAAAAATAATAATCTTATACTACAAAGACCTAGACTAAAATTTTTGGAATAAAGAAAAAATTTCAAAAAATTATAAAATGTTGATTTTTTTTTGTTATGGCTAGGAAATAACTATTCAAGATCAATAAGACTTAATGTTAATAGTCTGAAATATTCAGTGATAAAAAAAAAGTTGGTATTAATATTCAGAAATAACTCGTATATTCATATCATATTCAAGCAAAAAGTATATGTTAACGATACGATACATTCTATCATTAAAAAAAGAAATCAATGAAACTAAAAAAGTTGAATTAGGCTTTTGAATGTTTCAGTTTAATATACAACAAAACTCTTCAGGTGAAGTCCTTTTTATTACACCTAATTAATGACTGAAAACTGTTTGGTATAGGTTAAATTAATAAAATTATTTGATATTCTCTACATTAAAAAGAAAAAACTTTTTTTTCAATTCCTACAATTAGCTCACCTCTCTCTATTTATTTATTTATTTACATATAAATTTATCTTGTTCAAATTTTCAATCGTTAATTAAAATATTTTCTATTCATCCAACCAAGTTTAAATATTTTTTTTTAAAACTTGTAGTGTATGACACTTGATGTTAATACAGTTTTTTCAAACATTAATTAAATTAATTACCAGTTTTCGTCGCCAACTTAGATTCGTCTCTATTCTTGTAAAAATGTAACTGTGTTAAAAAAAAATGACAAAAGTTGGCGTCGGAAACCGATTTTTCAGCCAAAGTAGCCAAACCGGGTGTGCATTGTCTCAATAATGCAGACAAATCATGCCATTTTCAATCCCTACTATTAGTTCACTCTCTCCCTTAAATATATATAATTCATAAAGATATACAAAATAGTTATAAACCTAAGATAACTAGTCACAAGATATAGTAAAAGGTATATATATTATATATATATTAGCCACAGTAGTACTATAGCAAATTCCTAGCCTTAGGAACCAAGATTGCAGGTTTAAACAAAGTTTTGCGGCAAAGTTTATATATATATATCTTGTTCAAATTTTCAGTCGTTAATAAAATACTTTCTATTCATCCGTTTAAAATAGGAATTGACTTAATTTTTTAAATATTTTACCTGTTATATCTAAATTTCTGATATTAAAAAATGTTAAAACCATACCATTAAAAAAATTAGCGTTGCATATACTGTGCATATTGATGAAAATTTTCAAATTACTTGTTTCCCCTTCCTCCAAGGAAAAAATTCGAATTTGTCCTTGACCGTATGTATGATCGGTCATTTCCTCAAAAGATTACTTTATGTAATTGTTGATATACAATGTGATGAATTACTATAGAAGTGTTGAAATTTCTAATCGGACGAAAAGAGCAGAAAAAAAAAATACAAGATTATCGATCAATTTTTAAAAAAGGTCAAATGATACCTTATAAAATAAAAATAGATAATTTTCATTAAAAAAATTAACGGAAATTATTTTGAGAAAGCTGATTAGTATTCAGTTAGCTTTAAAGATATTTTTTATGCAGATGAGCGCTGTATTTCTTTTTATTGTTAACAGTTTAATTAATGAAACCCATTTAATAATCTTTCAATTCCAAGATTTCCGAATATTATACTTTCTTATTTTCATACTGAATCGAAAACGAGAAAGTTCTTTGTTCGGAAAATAGGCGCGATACGAATATTCTATTTAATGTAATCAAAATTCGTTGTATTCCATTCAAATTAAAATGGTATGAGAATGAACGAAGTGAACGAATGTATAATTAATATTTCAACGGTTCATTTTTATCTATAATGCTTACTACTTATGTGAACCTTACGCACATTAAAGAATTACGTCAAAAATACATCTGTTTTAATAAACACAGTACATATTTAATTAATTTCCTGTTAACTTATAAAGTAGAGAACTGATGCCCAAGTTATTGAAAAGATTAATTAATTTTCTTACGACTAATATACATATTTTTTCTCAAAATTTCAATTTCTAAATTACGTGTTTAGGATATTATGCAAGGTACACATTATTTCAAAATAAATGTAATTATTGCTACACAGTATGATACAGTTCTGTGAATATAAAAAAACTACATAATTCAGTATGAATGCCGCACTTGATATTGATTTTAATTTACAATTTGGCTAAATTAATATTTCCAAAGAAATTCATATCAATAATCAGCTTTATTTCCACAGCCTATTATCTAGTATGTAATTCAGGAAGTTTAATTAATAATTTCTTGTTTTTATTTTGTCCTAAGCAGGTTAAATGTTAGATTTCTTTTGTTGTTGCAGTTGCTGCCGTTGTTCTTGAAAGCAAAACATATGGAATTAGATTATTGCTAAATGATATGTTCCTAGACCTAATTCTTCAGAAAATGATAAGACCTAAGGAATTTGATTATTTCCATCAAGTAGGACAATAAGTGCTGAAGGCTCCTTTCAAAGGGTGTCACGGTGAATAAGATACAAAAATAACATAGAAGTTGAAATGAAGATTTAGATTTATTTTAATTTTATTTCATGGAGATGTTTTGCTTACTTGAAAATAAATTCTACAAAATGTTAAAGAAATATCCTGGAAAATTTTAAATATTGACCAGCAATGTGATACATTGTTCTATCTTTTTATCATCCAAACTAAACTAAGGTGTATAATTTTTAATGCTTGAATAAACGTAAATTTGGAACAAAAGTTGATAATATATTATAAATCCATTAAACGGGAGTCTTGATGCTTCTTTTGAGACAGATAATAGCACAATTCAAGATAGAGAGCTTGGAAAGCTGATAAAACGAATTATAAGGATTTGACAAATTTCTTTATTTCTAAATCTGAAGTCAAATTTTTGACTGAAGATCGTTTTAAATTTGAAACAATTTTGATGTGAAATTAAAATGATTAGAGCTGCACAACCTTATTGCGACTATCCCTGCGGATCACTGACTTATCTAGCCTATTACGTAATTTATTTCATTATTTTAATAATAACACAATAAATTATAATACTAATTGCAAAAAGGGTTTTAGTAAATGTAACAACTAGATAATCAATTTTGATGTATTGAGTTATTGTTTTGAAATAATACAGAATTTTTTTTAAAATTGTAAATAAAACTTCGAAATATGTAAGACGGACAGTATCATTTAACAATTTTCTCATAATTATGGTCAAACCTAAATTTGATAGACAGTAGCTTTGTTAAATTGGTACTTCATAAAAGAGATTAGTAGGGAGATACGAAAATTTTTCTTTCAGAATAGCGCAATGCTTTTGAGGAAAAACTTTTTAATGGTGTATTACAGAATTTCTGAAAACTCCACTTATGGTGATTATATAAAATACCTTACTTTTTAATTGCTGCGGAAAAGATAAGCAAAAATAAGGTTAAAGGTATATAAAAATAAAGTATATATCAAGAATTATCATTATTGCGTCATATAATTCATAAGACATTTGCGCATATTTGGAATACTTTGATTTTCAAGAAAGTCCAGGTGCATTGTTTTAATTTCTTTAATATGTGCATTAAGTGTTCGAATTCAATAATATTTGAAATCTAAAGATCTTGAATTGCTTTTCATATCCTTTAAAGAAAGAAAAATGAACAGACACAGAAAATAAAAAAATAAACACGTAACCATTTCAATTTAGTTTTGTAATTTGACACGCTTGCTTAAACACATTTCACCGTTTTGAACTGGTTTCTTTTATTCAGCGACTGCATTCTCTCTTTGTTTTATTATTTATTTATTGGTAATTACTTAAGGAATATATATACCGAAATATAGTACATCCATCATTAAGTTTCTTACATTTCCAATTTTTCTTAATTTTTATCTTTATTCCCTTAAATAGATGAAATAAAAATTTGTACTCTTTTTTGGTTTATTATTAAAATATATAAAATTACAATAGTCATAATTATTATTTTTGTTATTTAAAATATATAAACTAAATATATCTTTATATTCTAAAATTTTGAAAAGATTAAAAAAAATTTTAAGCATTTCGATTTTTTATTTAGTCTTATTTGAATAGATAATTTGAATAATATATTAGTTCAAATATAACTAAAAATTGAGATTTTTGAAAAAACCTTCAAATTATACCGTTTACGAACATGTCTTTTAAAATACAGAAAATATGTAAAAAATACTTAGCGCGTTATTGACTAGTGTTATTATAAACTAAGATGACTTTTTCGTAATTTTCCGGGAGTTAACACAGCTCTAGAGAATTTTATTAATTTTAAAAATAATTATTTACTGATTATGTTTGCTAATGTGTAACCTAAAACTCCTTTTTTGTAATTAATTGATATATTCATATAATAATGAAATGTTTCCTCTTTTATTCCGTCTCAAATTATTATAGAATAAATTTATTTAACATTATATCAGTCACAAAATTATATTAAATTATTATCAAATTAACTTCTTCGACAATTAATAAATTATGACTTTTGCACTTATTTAGTTTTCATAATTGGGTAACAAATTTGCACAATTTTAGATTCATAAATTTATTAGTATATAAAGCCATCAATCATTTAAGCGTAGTAATTATCAGCTTAGTTAACTCATTCACATAAATCGAAGTAAAAGTTCGACTAAAATAAGGGTCGGCCTTATTTTATCACATATAATTTAATTTGGCCTTCGAGCTTAAAAGAATGCCCTAGACCTTGCAAAGATAATTTCTTTTCTATGCTGTTTTGAAATTAACTTTTTGCAGTACAAAAAAATTCCTTTCAGTGACTAAAATTCAATTAAAAAATTCATTAAGTGAATTCGTATGCAAAGGTCATCCGGAAATGATAATTATAATAACTTCTCCGTAACTGTCTCTCAGTCTTTATATTTACAAGCCACAAGAGTGCCAAATTGTATTTTATTTTTATTTATTTCTAATCACTTACGAGAGGCAGAAGAGTTAATTTTTCATTTTAAAAATTTTTCAGGCTTGATTTCCTCTTAAAATTCGCACATAGCTTTGCGTAACATTAAAAATTTAAAATTGAGGGTCATTATACTCAAATTTTTCTAATGCAAGTTCTAACTGCCGAAAACTTAAATTCTGGAGAATTAAGAAAGCATTATTAAATATAAAGTAATATGTTCTCAAAGTATAAAGTAGAATTTTGGGGCTTATAAAACATATTTTTTCATAAATCCATGATAAATGCTCAAGTCTCTATCGACTGATAAAAATAATGGTAGGAGTGGTACAAATTATTTTTAAAATTCATTCTTGATTATCTTTGATTAAAATAGTTTAAATTAAATATATACATATTCTAATTTTTCACACAACTTGTCATTCTTAGCTTTAATTGGGCAATCCTTCATTTATCAAACTACTACTCTTTCATCTATTTAATTTCCTCCAATATATATTATCCTTTTTTTCATTATATATATATATATATAATTACTAAAAAAAATCTCTCTCTCTCTGTCATAGCGTATAGATACTACACATATCAACAATTTCCTTGCTTAATTTGCATACATTTCTAATTTATCATTAAATATTTCCCGTCATATAACCGAAATATTTCGCGATTAACGCACACACCTTCAAAACACTTTACCACCCAAACGTTCTGTTTTTTTTTGCATGTTATTTACACCCACTTTAATTTCTTCACTATCTTAGATCTCTACCAATAGTAATAGCTGATCCCGAAAAGGTGTCTTGTTCAATCGTCTTTTCTATCCCGTTGAAACTATTAGTTTGTTCCATTAAGTCAGTGCTTCTCAAAGTCTCAATATTTGCGACCCAAAATTCAATCAAAATTTTCATCGCCCCCCCCCTCCTTTCCATACAAAAACAATGTAATAATTCAATAATAATATACTTTGATGCTAAAAAAAAAAGCTACAATACTGCTTTAACCTTAAGTGCATCTGACGTATATAAACGTCTCGTTGAGACAATGTGTTAATTGCCCAGGACGTATATATACGTCTTTCAAAATACGACCTTTTCTGTGCTCTGCTTGCTATCCATAAAACTATTCCGAAAGCGTTGGAATGCAACAAAATGACCTTATTGGGGTTACCGAAGGATTTACTTATTTCAGAGGACTTATTTATTCCTTTACTCCCTCCTCTCATTACACCACATACACGCGTGCCTACGTAGAGTGAGTGAATATTAACATCACACTGTTCAGCTACACGAGGGCTTTTGGAGACGGACCTCGTAATTTTGAACCATGCTCAAGTGACGAGGACGACATCTGAGCTGGCACCCCCTCTCCTAACTACCACATCAACGGGAGAACGTTTGAGCTCTCGACAGATTTAACGTGCATCTCTCCCCTACACGGCGGGTCTTCAAAGGTACTGGGTTCGAATTCGCTACACGCCGATCTCGAGATCGTTACCTTGGCCAGTAGGCTACCGTGGTCACGCCCTACGTAGAGAACGGTGGCACTGGGGAGCGAATCGCGTAACTTTTAATCGGCAGTTTTAAGGGATTAATTACAAACAGCACAGATTATCAAGATAAGTGTTAAATTTTGTAATGCTTTTAAACATGACAAGCCCATTTGGGGTTACTGTAATTATCAAACTTGTCCATAACTTAGAATTGTTAAATTAATTATCAAATACAATGTGCAGTACTGATGCATTTATAAGTGAATTATATCAGTGTAAATGTGTATTTTATTTTTTATTATGTCAGAATGTATTTTGTTTGTTTTCTTTCAATAAATTAATAATTTGTTAAAAAAAAATCTTTTGTTTTCGACTTTTCGATGTGCTCGCACCCCCCTCGTAGAGTTATCACGCCCCCTTACAGGGGAAAGCCCCCCCCCCGTTTGAGAAACGCTGCATTAAGTACATTATTTTTCTTCCGTGAAATAGACAACAAAAACACGAGCCTCGGATATTATTTTACTCACTCACTAAAATTTATCTTGCTAAAATTTTTTTTAACCTTAAACGCGTTGGGGTATCCTAAGTTACATTACTTTAAAAAGTAATTTTACCTTTTTTCTTCCTTTCAAAATTAAAAGTTAATATTATGTCACAACCCTCATAGTTTAAAAAATAAATACCTCACCTTTTTAAATTTTAGTTAAAACGTCAGAGCATGTTTATAACAGACTTCTTACCTATTATTACATAGAAACCGTAAAATTAAAAAAATTTTTCCAGTATTTGATCTAGACAATATAGTAAGAAGCACCCCCCCCTCCCTTTTTTAGAGCTGAATATTATATAAATTGAAAACTCTGACAGCTAAATTTTTTTATTGTTTCGTGACTCTGGTAGTCGAGTGATCGTATTCGCGAACTAATAACTAGCATTGCATTTGTCGAGTAGTGAGTTCAAGTCCTGCTGCCGTTTAAAACCTGCCGTATAGAGAAGCTGATGCATGCTAAACATACGTAGGTTCACGTTGCTATGGTGGTTAGGAAATTTGGAGAGTAAGGTGCCAGGGTGGTTTGGAGAGTGAGTTGTCCTTGATTGCGGCTCAAAACTGTTAGGTCTGTCACCAATAGTTTTCGTATAGCTTCGTAATACGATGTTAATAATTAATTAATTAATTAATTTCGATAGCTTCACTTGTGATACTTATTTCTTCAGATTTCACCACCAGGGACGTCTTAAGACAATTTGAGGCCCTGGGCCTAGAGAAATCATAAGACTTTTGAGGCCTTGGGTTTCTTTGCAAAAGTAGGCCCAACCTGAGATCTTTAAAAGTAGACCGTACTATGCATTGTCAAATACTCGTCCAAACTGTAATTTGAAACAAATAAATGCGCACGACTCGCAATTTAAAAAAAAACCTAGTCACCAACCGGATCGACCGATGGCCCATTTCGACTATATGAGTTCAAAGATTGTTTACGGTACTAAGCCTAGGCCTAGACATGGGCAACGGTCATCACATAAAAATACAGTCTTGCCACTTTTGCCAGTTGACATGCAGTTTGAAATTCAATGTTTTTTCAGAAAATATGTACAGGAATAATATTTGACCATTAAACTAATCAGAATTATGATCTTATTAAGACAAAGTTGGAACGAAAAGAAAACCCCACCAGGGGTGAGGCCCTGGACCCGGCTCCAGTTGGCCCCTGCCTTAAGACGTCCCTATTCACCACAATTATGTTTTTCGTCAATCATTAGAAAATTATATTTTGAGTTACATATAAGAAATAAATAAAAGATGGTTTTTTATAGATGATACTTAAATGCCTAACCAATTAAATTTTTAGAAGGGAATTCAGTTTCTCTATAACATGAATTTGTATAATGAAGCACATATATAAAAAACCATATGGTTTATGAAACATATTAGTCAGTATTCTTTAGATTTGGAATTGTTATCATTAAACAAATATGTTAATTACTGATTTATATGATAATTTTAATCACAGTTTCAGACAAGCTTTGCTGATCATTGCGTAACTTAGCTGCAGATAGTGTAGAAATTTTTTATATAACATCTGAGATATAACTATTTTAAGTATCAAACATTTAATATTTTTGCATTTCATGATTGTTGTAGCAAAATCAATTTTAAAAAAACTAAGGAAAATTTTAGGCATTGTACATTTTCAATCATTAAAGAAAAGTATTTAAGAAATGACAATGAGCAAATATAATCAGATTTGCATTAAACGTTAAAATGAGATATTTTTATTAAAAATCATATCCTAGACATCAAAATCCTAAAATAAAAAATACGTATTAACAACTAAATCCTAAAACAAAAAATCTATGCTAAACTTCAAAATCACAAATTCAAAATAAAAAAATTAAAATGCTTTTAAAATAAAAATGTTTATAAAAATATTTTAGAAGACTCATTATTTCTTAATAATGCATATGAATTAATAAATATAAAGAAAAAATCTATATAAATATCATTTTACGCAGTGTAGTGTTAAATAAGTTATTAATATGGCAGCAATAAATTGCATCTTTAAACTCTTAAATCCGTGAATGGATAATTTAACTAAATTTTGTTGCCTTTAACTGTCTTTTTATATTTGTATAAATTTACAATTCATTCGATTAGGTTACATAAGCAAAAATAGTTTCGTGGATTCATTTATTTCTTGAACTTTTGTATTTAATCGCATTTATTTAAGTAGGTTAATTTTTAATGTTAGGATGGTAGTTTAAGGAAAGAGATATAAACTTCCGCGTCAGATTTTGATGCCCCTTATTTCTTTTCGCCAAATGCTGTTTTACGGGAATTCAGAGGATGGGTCAAAACCAAGTCACTTGAGTACCAGTTGCGCAGTGGACGAACAAACCATAAAACAACTTCAGCAATTTAGAGCGTTTCTGGTTTTCCTTCTAAAAAAGAAAGGTCAGCTGAAGTTGTTTTTTATTTTTTTTACCCATTTAATTATTTTCTGAAATTCCCTCAAATAGCAAACGAAGTTTTCTATAACAGACAGCAGCAGAACTGAGTGTGTTCGTATTTAGAGAGGTAGAAAAAAAAAAGAGTTATTTAGTCTATTCCCAATATCAAAAACTGTCTGAATAAAGTATGTAGGAAGTGGGTTTTTGATTGAAAGTATTGTTTTCACCGTTTAACATTAAAAGGGTCTCAGTATTTAATTGATGTTGTGGGAATATCTATAGCAAAACGTTTTTACACCTAACTAAACAGAGAAAATGTCATTCGTAACCTGACGTGATGTCCTGAATCCTGTTATATTGTCTTCCTAAAAGTACTATTTTATTTTTATATGTATAATTTACTAACTTAGGTATGTATCTTTTCCTTGATATTTGACATTGATTACTTAATTTTGGTGTTTTTAGTATCATTTTTCTAGTATTATGATTATTGAGTATTAATGGATTCTTATTCTTACACTACTTTCTATTCCTTACAACCCGGTGGCTTAGGGAAATATAGGAGAGGGTTGGTTGGCCTTGAAACTATATTTGACCCTACAATCTTAGTTCCTAAGGCTAAAAGTTTTCTATTATAATACTGAAATTATCCTATTTTTGATCTGTACCGTCTTGTTATATTTCTATTTATTGCCTTGATTTATAAGATTAACAAAAATTATAGTGAAGGTTTATTAAATAACTATATATTTATTTAAACTAAACAAATATGTGAGTGTGTGTATGTATTTTATTGGTATCAAGTAACGTCGCACTAGAGTTGACGCGAATGTGCCTTTCGAGTCTCGATTCAGGAAGGAAGTGGGTGTATTTTTTGATAACTTTGTGTCTATAACTTCTTTCTCACACAACGTTATAGAAGGATTTAAAATATTAAGTTTTATTCAACGCACATAGTTCCACATTATGGCTGAATAACAGGTCTTCGCTGAAATCAGGACTTAAGTTCTGATTTAATATGTTTGAAGAACAATAAAGACGACGTTATTTATAGATATGATGCTCTCCTCATTTTACCAGCCTGTCATACATATATATATATATAACTTTAATTAAAAACTCAACGTGATCAATATGCCTTCAATTTTTATTATTAATAAAAGCTTCAAAAAAGATAAACAATTTTAATAAGAATGAGAAATAAAATATTATATGGAGCAATACAGATATTTTTTAAGTTTCAAACATCAAAAGATGTACAACAGTTTCCAAGTGATAAATTTATAAAAACCGCTTAATTACTCTTACTTTGTCAAGTTAGCTAGTATAAAATACCTTTTGTGTGTGAAAGACACATACAACAATATATTAAAGTATTTTATTCTAATAATAAGAAACAAATTCACGAGTTTAAAGATATTAACAGTAATATTTTCTAATTCCTTCTTTAGATTGATAAAAAAAAAGAAGAAAAAGAGTAAGGTGAAGAGAAGTCGTATTTTTTCAATATTTTTTCTCATCTTTGAATATTTTTTTAAGTATTAAATCTCATGTATTTGCTTTTTCCTTTTTAATTAATTCATTGTAAAGAACCCAAAATAAATTAAATATAATACTGTGTTGGAGTTTTCAGGTAGATACAAATGAGATTCAATTAAAAAATAAGTTGTATTTAAAAAAAAAAACTTAAAAGGCGGAAAAGTGTACATCCCGCAGTTTTAAGTAATTCTGCTAATTAATAAAAGTCAACGAGTCAATAAAAATAAATCATTAACATTCAATGAATTAAAACAAAAAATTACTACTAGTACAAAAAAGTATTTTGAATGAGCAATATTTCCATTTGGGGGACTAATTATAAAAACAGATGTATCATAAATAGAATAAGTATCATTTAAAACCTGTTTCGTTCCGCTTATTATATGTAGATGAAGGAATTATTATAAGGTACTATCTTTAGGTACTATCATGAATGAAAACACTTCACACATACTTCTTTAGAAACACATAAGAAAATGAAAGTTACACCAAAATAAGAGAGAGTGTGTCACGCGGTTAATTGAAAGTTATCCAAAACATTTTCGTATTTTATTTCAAGCCATCTTAAAGCTATTTCAAACTGTGTCTTAGAGTCACGTGTTGCTGGAATTGACGCTAATAAGACCTCTCCATCTCCTCCTTTGTTTTGAAGAAACCCTTTTCTATTCAGCCATTGAGAACAAAGTGTTTTAATTGTGAAAAATCAAAGCAGTTAATCGATCGTCCTTTTAAGTATAAAATATTTCATTGAACGTGTAAAGATGTCTTTATTTTAGACTTGCAAAATAATCTTAACTTTAGCTTGCAAAACAATCGATTTATTTGAATGATGCATTAATATGTTAATTTCGTTTTAAAATAAAACGTTTTCAATTTTATGATAAGGAAACCAAAATATATTTCCATATCATCTTTAAACTGTCGCATTTCAGAGATAAGCTAACTCAGGTCCTTAGATTAAAAGCACGAGAAAAAAAGAAGAAATTTCACAAATTAAACAACAAACTTGCAAATTTTTTAAAAAAGAGAAATTCATTATCAATAGCTGTTTACTTGTATACTTACCTTTTGCGCTTTTGTAAATGCATTAAAACTTTATAAAAAAAACCCTGCATTTTGCCACAAATATTCTCCAATCATACTATAAATAAGCTTAGAACTTTGTTTTAAAAATAATTTTTGTCATTATCAATGGGTTGTCCTTTCTTTATCTTTTTGTTTTCATTTTTTACCTTTATTCCCAATAGTCGTCAATTAACTGGACGGCTTTTTTTCGAAATTTGCCCCGAAGTGTTCGTGTAGTGCTACTAGCTACTGAGTGCCTGACCTGAAGAACTCTTTGATTCAAAATAAAGTATACTTTTGAGGCCCTTTGGCAGGTGCATCCGGAACTATTTCTCAAGGGCGAAAAACGTCTACTCTCCCACCCGTCCAGCAACACTGCTGACCCCGTTTAAAGAAACACTCGACATTCCAATCGAATTGATTCCGGAATTGCTTTGCATCATTGTTGTTGTCGCCCAGCACGAAATGGACTGTCACTTCAACGATGCGCACGAATCAGGGGTCCAATAACTACGAGAAGAAACACTGTAGGAAAACAGGAAACCGTAATTCTGCAAGATGCTTTAGACGAAAATAGCTGAGCTATGCTTGGAAATTGGCATTTTGCCTCTTTGTTGGACTACCCACCTTAGACGCCGAAGTTCTGACGTCGATTTATATGCAGACTAATAAAAGTAGATCGCGTGTATCTAGAAAAGAATCACCCGAGAAACTTGAGAAATGTCGGGAAAGACAATATATAAAACAAATCAAATTCCGTAGAAGATATAATTCTAATTTATTGACATTGGAAGACACTCGCTTCTTAAGACACTTCTAAAATTTGATAATTTATCTCTTTCACTCAGTCGATGTATTTACTGTAAATGGAGACGTAACATATTACGATTTTGAAATCCTTTCTTTTCTTATTTTATTATCCAACAAAAGCTTTTAGTTTCCATTCCTCAAAAGAAACATATATTCGAGTTGAAAATGCATGTAGTTTTCTTTCAAAAATGGAAATCTGTATACTTTCATTTACTGCCAAATTTTACTACGGGCAAATGTTATAGTAGTATGAATGAGTACAGGCTTCAGAAACATTTAATTTCATGAAAGATGGAATACGATGGAATCTCTGTGTTTTTAATCCAAAAATTTCTAATAATGAAAAACAAAATTCTTTAAAAATTTCTAATATTGAAATTATTAGAGAATATTAAATAAGTCTATGTTTGTGATGATAATTATGATCATTCTGGAGCTGTTGGTTAATTTATGGAGTTGCTGTTTCATTATGCACACACACATATAAAGAAATATAATCGTTAATCTAAGACTGAATCCCATTGCTGTAATTCTTAAATGATAATAAATAATATGCAAGAATTCAAAAAAGCAATATATAGATCAAAATAGAATAACAGTAACACAATAGCAAACTCTTAGACTCAGGACAAAGATTTCAAACTTAAGCAAAGTTTCATCGAGTGCCAACCTTTCCCTTTGCTTACATGCTTACACTACTCGGCTGAAATAGGAAAAGAAAAAAAAAATACAGTTTAGGATATGTTTGTATAAGCTATAAAATTTGATGGATATGCTTTCAAATTTCTAAGATCATTTTCCACTTAAACTTCCAGTGTTTTTGTAGTATTCTATTGTTCTTATTTCAAATAATTTAATTAACGTACTGAAAGAGAAAACATAAAAACTAATACAAATATAACTGTATTATTCTAACAACTAAAGTAATGTTTTCTTAGTATACTAAGAATTTAAACATTCTACATTTACATTTAAAATTTGATTTTTAAAAATATAACATCTTTGTAGGACTACATAAAAATATATGACACATTAATTTTTCGGTATATATAATTATTTTAGTTCCCATTTCAAAATAATATGGAATATAGCACTAGTTATTTAATAATTTTAAGAAATATTGCTACAATTTTGCATTTTGCAACACTTAGTCTAGTGTTTTTTTTATTCATTTTTAAATTAAAATTTAAGGGAAATAGTATTTTAAATATTGTATAAAATACGTAAAAAATTCTTCAAGTTTTGTCTTCGTCTTTTAAATCCTCTATTTTATAAAGACCTGATCTATTCATTCAAAATATATAAAATTTAAATTCTGCTATGAATTAGGTACAAGTAATTAATACTTAATATGATATTATCTCTATATTGTGTGCAAACTTATACATAATTCAGACAAAAAAATGCACATTTCTCATGTTTAAAACAATGCGACAATGTGTTTGCCTTCATTATTAATTTTAAAGACTAAATGAGAATTTATATTAAAAAAATATAATATATAGAGAGAGAAAACTTTATAGAGTTCTTTTCTTTCTTTTTTTTTAGCACTTCATTTTCATTATTGTGCTTGCAATTAGTATTACCCTTTTAAAAAGAAGAAGAATCAACATATATTTAACATTTGTATATACTCAAAGAATCCACAAAGAAAGTTTCGTGCAAAAACTTCCATAAAAACACATAATACTAATGGAATAAAGTATATCCCGGGTGCAACTATTCAATAATCCATCTTAGAAACGATACTTCGCGTTTGACCTTAATCACATTATTTTAGCTTGCGGGCTGGAGTTAGGTAACTCATTGCTTCGATGAATGAACCTAGGTTCATCTTTCAAGAACATCCTGATTGCGAAATGCATGCTAGCAGATGTGGTCAAAAGGTGCAGGCCAAGCCTTTTCAAAGCATTTCCAGAGGGTTGCGGGCAAGTATAGGTCATTACTTCAGGTTTGGTTTTGGGAACTCTTTAATCTCTGTTTCAGAAATCCTCCTTGATCATTGATTCCTATTATTTCAGAAGGATACATTGGTTTTCTACTCTTTCAAGTTATTGGAAAAGTCGTAAGAGAATAAAATGCATTGTTACAATAAATACTACACTTTAGTGCTCTTACCGCAAGCTGCAACACCTCTTTGTCGGTCATTTGTTGATAAACATTTTGTATTTTATAACAATAGTTATGTACATAATTATAAACATAAACTTTTCTCTTATGTTGTTCTTTGAATATTTGTCGGGAAACTAGTATTCTGATTTTCTTTGCTTAGAGATATACCGAATTTATTGAAAAGGGACGATGGAAGCAGTCGTAAATAAAACAGAGGGGTGAATTATTAATGTCTCTCCCTTCCACCTTGTTGGTAGTTTCTTGTGTGTGGTTATATAAATTCAATATGATTTTTACTTTTTAACATTATTCTATAAACTTCCAACAGAGTAAAATTTGAAATGGTCTTCAACAAAAGCTTTGTTGAAATTTCAAACAGACGACTTGTTATTTTTACATTTTTTGAGTATGTATTGAACTCAGAGCTAGACAATTCCGAAGGGAAAACCTTGGCTGCTCTCCAGTAAGTTCAACGGATAGATGAAGCATTTGGAAGTACTTTGGCCTCTTGCCGGAGTTTCAGCAAATAACGAAGTATACATGTTTTAGGATGATTTGGGTCATTTTTTTTATATCTACATCAGTCAGAGGTTTTACAGTGAGAAACTCAATCAAAGAAGTAAAGGATACCAGTAGGTAACACCAATTATCACGACAATGTTTTATTTTCAATTAAGTCTTAATTAAAAGCTGGAAAGAAATGCCCCTCATTTAGAAATGAATATAACTTAGAGAGTTTAGTGACAATTTACGAAATTGGCCAACGAAATCAAGGAATCTTATATGTTTATAGCAAAAGAAAATTATAAAATGGAAATAGTCAGGATTAGTTGAAAATTAATGGAAAAAATGAGAAACTTCACCGTTATTTTTATAAATTAGCTTCATAAAGGAAAATGTTATTCCTCGTGTCATTTCCTTTTCTCGTCAATTTAATTTAAATTTCAATTCTGAGGTTATAGCAAACAATGAATCAATGAATTTTACATTGTGTACATTTATATATATATATATATATATATATATATATATATATATATATATATATATATATATATATATAGTAAGAATTCTCTATAACGAGAGATTAATAATCTAATTATACCAAAATTGAAAAAGAAACCGAGATTGTTAGATAAAACAGACATAAGAGTTTAGAAAGGATATATATTAGAAATTATAAAAATAATAGAATTTAAAATATAAAATATAGATGTACAGTGTTATAAACATTGTTGACTTAGGACAGCTCTTATATATAAAATAATTTATATAAAAGTGGGATTGAACATGTTTTTTTGCCAGACAACCTTTCCCTTTTCTGTATATATGTGCGTGTGTGTGTGTATTAAAAATAATCATTCTCAAAAGTTCTTTAATACATCCACACATGAGCTCTTCAATACATATTCCTACTACTATAAGCGATTATACTATAAGTGTTATAAATACTTGACTAAAGAAATTTGTAATTGACGTGTTCTATAACACGTCAAATTTCTTCTTTTTTCTCTAAAAGAATCATACAACTCAGCTTTCATTTAGCCATTCGCATGCATCCTTTTTGCAAAAAATGTCGAATTAAAAAAAATTTACAGTTGCATTTACGCAATAAGCATTTCATGAGTAAACCGTTCTAATTTATATTGGCACTGTTTGTAAAGTGGACGAAAATAATGACAATTACAACACTTCATGAAATTTAAACTCTAATTGTGCTTCACAATCTGCCTCTAATCTTTCAAATTCTACTTCCTTCTTTGCTCGTGAATCTAACTTAAAATTCTAATCATACTATGAATCTGCTTTTTTACCTTGCACTAGATCTTGTTATACCCATTACCGCATCAGAATTTTAACACTAAGCTTTTTTCTTTATTTCGCCATAAACACGTTTTCATTCTAAACATTAGAATTCCAAACCAAGTTTAAAACGAGGGTCAATTAGCTGTGTCAAGTTCATTTGAACTAGTTTACTTTATCAAAAGCTAGATGGAATGTAATCTGATACCGCAGCTTCCATCTGAACCTTTATCTCACAAATTTAGTAGGACTGTTTTATTGGGTCGATAAAATAAAAGTTTTGAATGAAAGTATTAATGTACTCTGTTTTTCTACCAAGAAATAATAAAAAAATTGAGAGACATGGTGAAGAATTACAAAGTTTTAATTTAGTATATATCAGTTTATGCCAAATACAAAAATAAGGGATGTTGACAGACGAAAAAAATATTTAGCAAGAATTAGTGGTTTAACCTTTTAACTGTCATGCCTGATATTATTTCGTGCATGGCACTAGTGCTCCAAAATGTCATGCCAGCCTATTATGTGGCATAATTTTTTAGGTAATTTACTATGGATGGTGTAGATCACTGTGATCAGGAAATATCCTTTCATCCAACACAATCCGAAAACGCCAGAAAAAAAATACTATAAAAGATATTTTTGCATTTACTGGACAAAGTACTCTGTAACTCATTTTTGCTTTTATAAAAATGTAGTTGGGAAAAGTATTACATTTTTAGAATTTCGATTCCAAATTGTGGAAGAGCTTTCACATAAAAATGATGATACAGCTTCTTTCTCTCTGGACAAAAGAATCCTAGTAGACCATCTACAGTACATAACCCTGTCGTCTTAATGAACGACATTTTGTATCCCATGTTCCTCCTTCTCCTGTGAAACGTCAGCTTACAAGACACGGCAAAGTTTGTTTTTCAAAAAATGAGGCAAATGAAAAAAAGATAAGGAAGAAAAAACGATTCTGGTATAATAATTATGGAGTGTTTCCAGTTATACCACACAAAATTGAATTATTGCACTACTAATATAGGTATTCATTTTTATTAACTTTAATTTGAATTTCATTTTTTTAGAAAGTAATATGCTCCACTGTAAACGAACTTTACCACTGTCACGCTGTGGGGCAGCAACTTCAAGAATATATGCAGTTGCTACAAAACCTAAAACTATTTTCACAAATAATTCAAAATATCAGTTTTTAACTACTAAGTATATTTCATTTCGTACTAAACATTTGATTTTTGCAATAAAAACATTTGACAATCTATGTACCCAAATCATCGAAATAACTTGTCAGTTAAAGGGTTAAACTGGAACATTACATATAACACAAATTTAATAAAATCCGAAACACACAAAGCTTCCCTAATATAAGATAATCAGTGGAAGAAAAGTTAAGATAAGAATCCCGCTTTGCAGTTTACTTTTGTAGGAAAGTCTATTTCAATATCCAAGCAACATTTTCTTTCCTGTCCAGCTAAAAACTAATTAAGCTATTTATTCTCACCTAACCTATTTCTTTCTCCCCATTGTTTGGAAGTGCCCTTCGCTCATTACTCTATTTAGTACTATTGAAGCCATTGTGCTACTCAAGTATTAAGTTGTTAGACATTTTTTCCGAGCTCTCTAAAGGGAAAGCTATGGAATTCACGATTCGTTTTTGAAAGTGTTATCCAATCACAATATCTAGCAGATGCATTATATCCTTAACGGTGGAGATCGTGTTTTACAGAAAGAAAGCAATACTTTGTAAAGTAGAAATCGGGGTTAATACAACATTCAGAGTTTATTTCTGGTAGTTTCGTATTGGACATGACACTGATTCATTAAGAAACGTGTTCGATATGACTTTTTTATACAATGCAAAACAATCCTTACGGAAATCACTTGTCAAGCGAATCACGAAACTTTCACCTTGATTGTATTGATTGAAGCGTTATAGCCTACAGCTAACTGGGTCAGTAAATTGTTTAAAATATAAGATATTATTCAAACAAAAAGAGATATGCAGCGCAATAGTATACATTTTCGAATTAGAAAGAAATGAGAAAAAGTCATATCAGCTTCTGATCTTCAAATAGTTTTGTTTTTAATCCAGATATATATATATATATATATATACATGTAGTTGGTTCAAACGAGTGGAAGGTTTTATTTACTTATTTTTAATTTCCATTAGTAGGTTGTGGATGTAACTGCCGTTGGAGTAAAGAGGAATTATTTAATATAAGGAAACATCTTAAATATCATTCAGCATTCATTTATGATCACACACACACATATAAGGAAACATCTTCAGCATCATTCAGCATTCATTTATGATCATACACACACATATAAGGAAACATCTTAAATATCATTCAGCATTCATTTATGATCACACACACACATAAAAAAAACTGGACAACACTTAGCGTAGCGACATTGCAAATCAAGCAGCGCCGGATAGGCGGATTCCAGATAGTCGGATATGTTGGCTTACATAATAAATACTCTAAATCAATGATCACATAATTTTCAAGTGTTTACAGTTACAGTTACTCCCATTAGGCGGGAAGCTAACAATTAATTATTTACACTAAGTCCTGGAGGTTTCAGGACCATTATAAATTAAAAAGCTTTTAAGATTAAATTAACGTGAATTATTACATGCATATGCTGACTCAACCTAAAATTTTTGCAACATTTTATTCACGTTTCATGACTTATACTAAAAATTAAAAAAAAAAACAGCTGTGTTATAAAGACTTAATATGCCAATAGAATTTAAAAAAATCACAGTCAGTTACGCTATTCATATATTTATTTGTTATTCTTAAGAAACAGCTTGTTTGCTTTCTTTTGTTGAGCTTTCCCAAATTGTTTAACACACATTAACTTACATTTTGCTTATGGAGTTTATAGTAATTATTAAATTTTAAGAGATAGAATTAAAGTTTTTCAAAAATTATTTAAAAAAACTGCCAGTCAAAACTTTTAGGAAATGCTACATAAATGAAAATAATTTTTCATTTAGATGTTTTTCTTCAAAATAATGTAGAATTTTTTTTTTTTAAAATTCCTGTCAGGATGAACTAAATGATAAAAGGAATACTATTATGTATAACCAGGAAATAAATGATGACAGAGTATGAGTTTCTTACTTTTATCTTAATTCATTAGAACATATTACTTAAGAATTTCCTTGAAAAAAAAATTAAGTAATATTTCTTAAACTGAATGTACCGAGAAAAAAAAATGCCTCTAATGTTATTTTAAATTGTTATTAATTAATTCATATATAGCTTTGGCAGTTTTAAATATCAGCGTTGAAAAATATCAATAACAATCTGATACTTGAAGTTGATAAAATTGTTAAAAGAAGTAATTAATGGAATCTTTCAATAATTAACAAGGCTTTAGTAAAGAATCAAAAAAGTTTTGGAATAAATTTTACGCAATGAATTAGAAAAATAAGCTCGAAATCAAACACATATAACACATCTCTCTCAAATGTCATTAATATGAACACCTGACAATTTTAAACTAAAACGGCAGTTATGATTTTTTTAATCAGTCTATTTTTATATAGATACTGAGAATCAAATCATACCTAAAATCACCAAATTTCTGAACAGTTAAATTTTACTCCAAAATTTATTTCACTAAGAATTAGAGAAATCCTAAATAACAGTTGGCAAAATAGAATGCAATAGCTATAGCAGCTGGAATTAAATAATAAATTTGTCTTACAGTAAGTTACATACATGAATGTTCATTAAAAGTTGTGTATTAATAGAATTGTGTATTTATCCAGTATTATGTACATTTATAACGATTTTTATACAAGGAATTATCCGCAAATTTCAGCTATAATTTGATCACAGTTGATTGCTTTCTGACTGCCTATTAATATGTTTGATCAATAGCAGAAAAAGTAATAAATAAGTATCAAAATATAAGTAAATTAATTATATTCTTAATTTTTTACACAAATTTATATATATATATCTAAATTTTTTCTTCTTAAATACAAATAAATACTGTATGACAGATCTCATAATAATGATACTGCATGGTTAATAACTCTCATGGTCTTTCTCGTATTTAGTTCGCTTGGGTGATTAATAGAAAAGTTCAATCAAACATAAACAGGATATTATATTTTTGAAAAAGAATAATGTGATTCAGTTCAAGCTTTCTGTTATTCTGTTCGCGTACTCAAGGTCATTTTTCTAGGAAAATGAAGTCTCTGCTTATCTCTTTCAAAAGGGCACTTTTGGCAAATATCCACCCGATGATAAGTACGCTTTCCCC
This sequence comes from Trichonephila clavata, assembly GCA_019973975.1. Lineage (NCBI taxonomy): Eukaryota > Metazoa > Arthropoda > Arachnida > Araneae > Nephilidae > Trichonephila > Trichonephila clavata. The sequence goes on along the minus strand of BMAO01038810.1, from coordinate 141,087 downwards.
CCAACTATATACTATACCTAGAGGTAACGCATAGAAGTAACTTTATACTTTTTTTCTAGCAGAAATAAAAGGTACAGGGATAAATTATAATCTATATTATTTTGTGAGAATTTTTTTGGTAGAATTCGGTACTAGATCGGTCCATCTATTGGCATTTGAGAAATCAAATAAATAAATAAATAAAAATCCTTTTACGAAGTGAACATAAAAGACATAAGAGCTTTTTAAAAATATATCAATATATAAAAATAATTTGAATTTAAAATAAGTCTAACTATATATGTATTCATTTTACAATGTAGGTATTCTTCAAGGTATTCCAAGGTATTCTTCAATTTACCTTAATGATGGCATTCATTCGCTTTAATTCGAATTTACATAAAAGCATTTTTAAGCATATGCATATTCTAGACATCTACGCTTTTTTAAATGATGACAAGAAAAGAATTGTTGAGATATCTAACAATCTGATTCTAAATACTATTGCTCTTCGGTTCCAAATGCGTATAATTTTGAAACTCCTTAAAAGCTTATCACTGGCGTAGTTGGCCCTAAGTGGACCCTGTATCTAAATACTTTGGGGGCCCTCTTTTAAGGCCTCTTAACCCTTAATGGTTTTTAATTTACAGATTTCTGGGCCCCTAAATATTGGGGGCCCTGTATCATTGATACGGCTGATACGGTGGTAGCTACGCCCCTGAAAGTTATAGAAGATAAGCTACAAAGAATGCAAACTTCAATCCTTTTATGTCTCTCCCTGTGGTAAAAGTAGCTGAAAAAAACTTTAGAAAGAATAATCTAAATCAGAAACTAATCTGAAAGTTTTGTTAGGTACACAAATTAAAATGTGAAAAGCACATTTAATAAATTCAGCTACAATTGATGACAAATGAAAACAAAAATAGCAAATAATCTAATTACAAATATCTGGATTTAATTACAAATGTATGCATTACTATTTTAATGACGTTCACGAGAAGACAGCAAAAAAATCTTGGCATGAGGAAAATGTTATGTGTAAATAGTCATGTGCGAGAAAGCTCATTAAAATGTATAAAATTTCGAAATTAAAGGAAAATATAGAGAAATTGTGTGTTTGGGGGGGGGAGTTTAATTTTTATTTAATTTATTGTAAACAAGCCCTGTGGTCACGGCTAATATAACTAATCATATATCCTCTACATGGTCTTTTATAAAACTACAAATAAAAAAATTTGAACCATCGAAAAACTGATCTTCTAAATTGTCGCTTTTCAAATATGTCCGCGTGTTCGAGATTTTTTTTTTTTTTTTTAATTCTCGATACTTGAAATTTCGTAAACCTTTCAGGAAATGGAAGGACTATGTATAATCCGATAGGATCTAGCTGTTATTTAACTACTGAAACTAAAAATTATTCTTAAAAGACAAAAAATGTACTAATGTACAAAAAACAAGATTGCATCAGTAGGCATTTCTTTTGAGTCTGTAATTGCGAATATTTATTTATGAGTTGAAAATGCAAAGTTGTGTTGATGTAATTATAAATAGCAATCACGTACATAAGCGGACGAAAATCATCTACTACAAGAAAGTAATAATGTTCAGAAAATAAATTCCATGTATTATTTAGCATGAAATAAACAATAATTCGAATATGTATTTGGAATATAATTTATCGCAAAGTCTTATTTAAGGTATCCGACTACCCTAAAATTGAGAATTTTGCCAAAAATTGACAATTTTTTTGTATGATTTTATTTTGTAGCCTTGCTTATTAGCTTAATAAAGATACCAAATTTATCATTTTCTATCCACTAGAAAAAAACTACAAATGCTTTAGCAAAAGCAGATGTCATTATTTTAAGCAAGATATATATGTCATACTTTAAAACGCGTTTTACTCGAAATGTGTTTGTTTTTTTAAATGCTCTAACGGGGACAGTGATTGCTCAAAAAGTTTTGAAAATAATTAACTGAAATGTTTTGTGTATGTTCCGTATTATAGTTGAAGTGTTTTAAACTTCAGATTTATCAATCACTCTTTAATTACAAAATTTACAGTCCCTTATGTTAGTATAATCACTGTTTTCTAAAGATATTTCTAAACTAATTAATTCTATAACTCTTTTAATTTAACTAAAATAAAGTTCTCAAGTTTTTGAAAAAATTAAAATATCTCTTATTCTGAAAGTCATTTCAAAAATGAATAACATAACAGAACATCAGAGTTGAAAAATTGAAAATTTGTTTATAAACGTTTGGTACAGAATGAGCCCGTTTATGTTATTTTTTGTTAATTTTTACCAGTTTTTTCCCATTTTAGTATTAATAATTTCTTTTTCTCTTCTTAATTTTAGTATATTTTTCTTAAAATATGCTAAACCAAATCTAAAAACTACAAAAAATCCCAATATCTCCCTTTTTTAAAAAAAAATGTCGTAAGTAGTTGGATACCTTTAAGGAATTCTAATCAGTTTTAGTATTGGGTTAGCTTTCTAAACGACAATTTGTTACATCATTTCTAATAAAAAAATTCATCGTGAATCAAACCTATGAATTGTAGTAAGATAAAATTGTACTGTAGCTTTCTTTTACATAATTAGGCTATCTTATCTCTGTCAATTACCTAATACTGTTATATTTATGTCGTCTTAGAAGATTTCCTTGAAATTTATTAAGATATGTAAGAGACCAGTTAAAAGCTGTTGCCTTACATCTGTAACATAGAGGTAGTTAGCCTTCAAAGTCGTCCAGTTCCAGAAATATCCATTACCGAAACTTATAGGAGAAAGTGATGATGAATTTAAAGTTTGAGTTATATTTCTATCTTAATAGTTTGTGTAGATGAAGAAGAATTTTTTTTTAGTTCTCTGTGTGGTTTACAAAACTGTCACGAATTTAAAAAAAACCCTCTAATTCTTGGACTAATATATTTTTACAAGGTTTTAGTTGTATTACACGAAAATTTACTCAAAAATCTTCATTTTAAAACCAGAATCGAAAGGAATATAATATTGGATGATTAAAAAAATTTTGAAATTTTTTTAACATATGGATTTGACTTTCATTACGATTAGCACGACATTGAAAAATAATAATGCTAGGCTATTTTGTTAATTAAAAAGAAGGAACTTTTAGTAGATTCTCATTTCAGAATAAAAATGAAAACAAAAATTAAATATAGTGTTTGATCTTTGGCCTTTTGAAAATTTTAAAAGTCCCTGAATTTTAATAAGCAAATCGGTATGTTTCTCAATAACATATTCAAAATTGTATCTAAGCATGACATTATCTGTAATAATCCTTTTAATTATCTCCCTATTAATAAACTTAACGTAAAATATAAGTTTCTCTATTTTGACAACTTTATAAGATCTTTTAAGAAAACTTTAAGAAAACTTTAAGCAAACTCTCTTAATTTTGTAAGTAATGTTTCTAGTGATTCTTTGGAAAAAGGCTTTACAGTTATGAATATTTTGAGAAAACTCTTTAAATGGATAAGATATATAATTAAACATGAGAAAATACATACATTTTCTTTAAACACGATTGAACAATAATTGTTGCGTAATTATATAAAGTATAGTCCATTTTATATTAATAGGCATATTAATTATTTTTAATTACTATAAAACAATCAGAATTAAAAAATACCTAAATTGCTTTGAATTTTATAAACTAAATAGTCCTTTAATGAAGTCGGTTACTTAAGATTTAAAATTCTTATATATATAATTCAATGCTTTACTTTTAAATTCTTAAGTTCACTTTTCATTGTTCTTTAATTCTTTTGTTGTAATAAATTTTAAAGCCTATTTTCACGAGGGAAAAGTACAAATGACGTTAGCATTAGGAAAAAACAAAAGTACTATAGTTAAATTTGATTGCTTTTCACGTTTAAAAAGATTGTAAAATACGTAATGCATTTTAGAGCCAAAAAAATTATAATTCAATATATTGCAGAGTATTTTAACAATTTAAAAAATATATTGTTATTGTATTATTACGAAATATTACTTCCTTGAAGAGTGGAAAATGTAACAGCGTCTCTCCTAAATAACAGGTAACAAAGTAAAAGAGGTAAAAATCTCACGCACAAATAACAGCAAAAAAAAAAAAAAACAGATATTAAAAAAAAAAATTTGTACGCATATGAGAAAGTATTTGAACCAAAGTGGAAAACTTTTTAAAGCAAATAACATTTTCTAAGGAACTAAGTTCCATGCTGATAATGGTATGTCTGCTATGAAACTTCTAACCTACTAGTTTATTGTTAACATGTCTTTCAATTCATCTGTCGACATTCTTTTAATTGTTGTAATGGGAGTGGTTGTTGTCATACCTATCATGCTCGGTTATGCGTATACAATTGCAATAGCAGATTTCAAATTTAATTTTTTCCCCTAGAATATTAAGCACTAAATGTATTTGCATACGGAAGGGAAATATTTAATCCGAGATTTTATAATATTTATTGTTTTAAAAAAGTTTCCTTTTAAACTGTAATTTTCTTACCAGGTAACATTTTAAAGCTCATCACAATTTTAAACAAAACTCATTAAACTCAAAATAAATAAATAAATAAAAAGAATGCAAAATAATGAACAATTTTCTACTCAAACAGTAAGAACAAAATGAAATATTCAATTTAAGAAATGAATTAAAAATAAATAAATTATAATGAGTCAAAAATACCGAGAAACTCATCTTTCGAAAAATATTTAAAAAAAAAAAACATTTATTTCACATAATGGTAAAAAATTTCTCCTCATTTGCTAATTTCCATTGTTTAGAACATTTGATTCTCATGTGAACAATGTATTACCCTTTCGAAACTCTAAGATTTTCTCTGTACTTCATTGTAATGAGTTTTAAAAATTTCTATATATGTAAGTTAATTAAATACGTAATAGCAATGCAAAAAAATCTCAGTTTTTTAATCTTATACCGATTTTAACAAAGAAAATACTTAATGTTTTACTCGTGATATTGAAATCTAAAATATTTCTCACGAATTACATTCACACCGAGTGCAATTATCTACTCGACGTAGGTTAAAAAATAAAACCGACTTCCAAAAAGGACACATTTGATTCTCAAATCAATGAACAAAAGCAAGTGTGAGTTTGTTTCCCATTCTCAGTGTTGGAAATCATTTATTTCTTGAATACCGGAAGTGAAAAAATAGCGAATTTTATCAACGATTTGAAAGCGCATAGGATCATGGGAAAATATTCAGATTCTGATTTAGTTTGAACGTAATTTATTTCATAAAGCTGTCTTTTCTTTTATAAATAGTATTTTTTTGTTCTTCTTAAAAAAACAAAAAAAGAAAACAAAATATTGAAAGTTTGGTCTGCATGTATAGATGTAAATACTTGTAAAGATTTGTTAGAAGTAAATATTTGTGTGTAAATAATCTGTATATAATTATAGCGCATAGAAATCTGAAATAAACAGAATGATAATAATTCACTCTCCTATTTTTGTATTACGATTCACTTCTGGATTTTACTTACTCCTTCAATTTCAACCACTTCCTGGAAAATACTGCGGAGTTATACACTTCCAAGCTTAATTTTGTGAAACTTCTCACAGATAATACTCATATTACATCGTTGCAAATCTTTGTCCTATTTACAATTACTTATTTGTAATTTTTGCAGTCAGCTGTTTTATTTAATAATGCTGGATCATTTTTCAGTCAGATGAATTTTTGAAGATTATACTTCTGGCTTTAATTCGAGTTTGAGTAGTTGGATTCAATGTTCTTGCAATAATCGAAAACCGGGAATGTAACGTAACTTCCGAGAACTATCGGATCAAATTAATGAGAATTTCGAAACTGAAATGAGATGCTCTCTTTTTTTAAAAATTAAGCGTTGCATAACTTTTGATTACTGTTTTACAACAACTAAGTACATAAACAAAAAATTGGAAAAATTCGAATAAGTTAATGAAGTAAATAAAGCAATGGATTAGTTTTGCTGTTCAATGCTAATGAAACAATACGCAATCGTAGTGAGATTAAGTATAATAAAAATTGGATTTTAATCGATTTTTCCTAAAAAATTAATTTTCTGACTAATTAAACACGAAGTTCCTTGCGAAATCAATTTACATTTGCATTTTGATATGGCAATTTAGAATAGAGATGTTTTTAAAAAAATGCTTCATTAGTAAAAGCATCAAAATTAATTTAATGAAATAAATTTTGGATGTCACGGTTGGATTCAGAGTTAGATAAAAAAAAAAGAACTATACATTTCATCACATTTTAATGAAATCGTATACCTGAAAAACATATGACTAAGTCAATTATAAGAAAACTCATTATCCTTGACCGATTGATACCTATGCACTTTATTTTCCTTTGAGGAAAATTAAGTAATATATTCAAGATGGAAAAGACAATACAATTGAGTTTTGTAGAGTTAATGGATTTGTTTTCAATCCAGTTCATAAGCACATGTTTAGGAAAGACTAAAAATTTTACTATATCATAGAACTTCGTGGAATAATTAAAGCAATTAAATTCATTTAACTTTGAAAAATCCCTTTTTTTTACACACAATTTTATCTATTATTTTGAAAAATCTTTACTTAAAATAATAGCTTTCTTTATCCAATTTTTTAAAATAAGAATGTTTTATTTATTTATTTTTTGAAATTCTGAATTTATTTAATTGAGAGCAGAAATTTCCTCAACATCATTAACTTAAAATTTTTTTTAAAAAGTTGAAAAATATATTTATTAAAAGCTCTTTATTATGTCTTTTACGCAATGATATTAATGAATGTAGAAAGCTTCTATGATGCAAGTAAATAAGGCAAAGAAAAGCCTCAAAAGAATAAAGATTTTTTTTTCAATATAATTTCGTCTTATAAAAAATAGTGTATGTGTATATTTTTTGAAACCAAGAATAGTTCCATGTAATTGCAAATAGTAATTCCTTTAAAAGAAAAGTGAAAAAAAAAATGTGTCTTGAAGTTTTCTGAAAATATGGAGCATTTGTGAGCAACGTCTCGTGTGTTTTTATAGATTCATCCTCTTTCCTATAGAATCAATAAAACTTTCCATAAATAGTTCATTATACAGGTTTCGTCAAAGACGAAAAGTTTAATTCTATAATTTAAATTTGTCAACTGAAGATTATTTTAAAGCTACACAATACCCTACAAATTTCAAATATACTGAATTTTTTTTTAACTTTTATTTATTTATTTATTTGCGTTTTCTTGTGACCCATATTATTAGGAAGTTTGCTACCAAGCTTCAGATCTGATAACAAATAAGATTTAAAGATATTTGAAGTTTTCGGAGCTTAGGTTTTGGTTTCATTTTAAAGCATTTTTTCATTCTTAAAGGGAATTAATTCAAAATATTTTTGAGCATAATCAACTCTTTCAGTGTGAAATGGTTATTAATTTCAATTTTCATTGCTAAAATCATTTTTGCTTGATTATGTTTTAAATTTTTTGTGTTCTCATTACTTAATTAAGAATGATTTCAAGGCCAATTTTGGTTTTAAAAAACAGTTTATATAAGAAGCTTTTTCATTAATTTTTTCTTGCTGAGAAAATGCTACGGCCAAAACTTTCTCAGATTCTATGAGAAGCAATATTTAGAAGAGTTGGAATACTTCTATCTGAATACGGAAAATGATCTATCTGAAAAACAGTCTTCGCTGAAACTGCAATAAGACTTCCAAATACGTATTCTTACAACAAATATTGAAATAAAACTGAATATTTCTATGATGTGCCAAACTACAACATAATAAACATATTGTAGTTCTATATTATGGTATTTGAGTTCTCGTTGGTTGAATTTAAAACTTACTAAACTTCCCCAATTTAATTTTAAAAAAAGAACTAAACTTTACATACAAACCTGGTGATTTTTAGTTTAAGTTAGTATCATTATTATGTTATACATAAATGCTTTGTGTTTCAAAACTTTTGTGAAAATATTTTGTTACGATTAGGCTGAATAACCTGTCGTCATAATAAATACTACCAATATTATGCAAACATATTTTGAATTAAAAAATGTTTTTAGTCATAACTAATTAAAATAGTGTTTTGATATAGAACATAAGTTGGAAAATAATATACTAACAAAGTAGAGCTTTACAGTCATTTAGGTGTTTGTTTTATGCATTTACAAACTTTAAATGTGTTTTCTCAGACTTTTAGTTTTGAAGATGTGCGTGTTTTCTAATCCCTAAGGATTTTTTTCTGTTCAAGATGGAGTCTTGAATTTTTTTGTAGACACTCCCAAATGTGTGTTTAGTAAAAGTTAGTATAAATTTAAGTCTGAGATCTCTAGTTATTTTTTTAAAAACGCTAAAGTTAATATTTAAAAAAATTTCGTTTTTTTTTCCAGGTATAGTTAGAAAAATAATTATTAACTATCCACAAGGGAACAGATCTTAAAATCCATTCTAACTTTTGTTTACAATAAACTAAAAAAAACATACAACACTTAAAATGACTAAAACATTTTAAAAAATGAACATTTCATACAAGTTTGAAAAACTTCAAAATTTTTTAACTTTTTAAAATTATAAAATAATGGTTGGTCAAACTGACATTTTGCTTTCAGAATCAACTTAAAAAAATATGAGTATAAAACATAAATTATTTTAATTATTACTGTTTCCAAATTATTATTTTTTTTGAAAAAGGGTATGTGCAGCCTTAATATTATATGCCTATCTAAAATAAATATTAAATACATCTGTTAAGTAGCTTCATTTGTATATTTTTAAGTAATCCTGACAGGAATAGAGAGCTGTACTGAAAATCCCCCAATGAAACTATTGTATTATGCAGAAACGCTTACAGCCCAATTTGACTATCCTATAATATACATCACAAAACAAAAGAACTCTTCACCGTCATAATTTTGTAAACCAATACAAGGACTTAAATTTTTGTCATTTGATTATAAAAACTCGTTCAATTCTTTGACACTTCATATCGAATTACAAAATTCAGGTCAACATGAAGGAGTATAATCCTTTTATTAAGTAAGAGCCGTCTTACGAGAAAGAATTCGCTATTCCTCAATCAAAACTCAAGTAATCTATGTATTAAAAAAATTACTGAAAGAGAAATTTAAAAAAAAAAAAATAAGAGATATAGGAAATATTCTTCAAATAAAAAAAAATGCAGAAACAATCACTAGAGTAGTTCCAACATTGCTTGTGGTCTTTAAATTCTTTTATTCCCGGAACATAATTAGGTATTCACTTAAAGAAATGAGGAACTTTCCACGAGAATAGTGGGAGGTGCTCTAGGAAATGAGTGTTTTTTAGTCCACTTACTCTCTCCTTTGCTCTTCCGGCATGCTTCTGGACACTCTTGCTGATGGAACCGGCTCGATTGTCACTTGCCATTCTTATCTTCCGCCAGGTTCCGTAGGGTTTCGCATACGGCACTGGGGCCAGGGTGTCCGAACTTGGGTCACTGACTCGGAATCTCCCACTCAACACTTAGCTCCTTCACTCTTCACCTTACGGAGACGACTTCGGCTAAGCATAGACGGCGGGTTGCATCAACAGGTAAACGTGTCGCCAAGCGGAGGGCTGATTCTTCGCCAACGGGTTTGGGGAATCCATCGAAAGAGGGCAACAGTAAAAAAAGAGGCATGAGAGAGAGGGAGGGAGAAAGAAAGAAACAATTACAAATTGCACAGGAACGATTAAGATCACTGCCCTGTAACGGAATGCTTGACAACTTCTTATGCTTCCTTAATTCAATAGCAGGTATAAATATCGCTGGTTGTAGTGAATTTTAAGAATGATATCGAGCGAGTTTAGGTAATTTTTTTAAGAAAAATGAGAAACATCATCGGAAAATAATAAATTAAAGAAATATATCCCACTATCATTCATTCCCTCCAAATATCCATTTCGCAGTTCATGTGACTGGATACATATTTGTCCACATTTGTTTTGAATTGTAATAATGTGTTTGTGTGTTGAAAGTGTGTTTAATCTCTGAGTTGAATAATAATGTATTTAATCTCTGAATTAATTTTTAAAATAGGTTTTGAAAAAAGTTTTTTTCTGAAAATGTGACCACAAAATTCGTTAAAAATAACTTTAATATAAGAAAATAAAAATTAAAAATTAAATCACACATCTTCAGCAATTGTGCTAGAATTCTTCAGAGTGCTTGTAGAATTTTATCCGTGTTTGTGTGAAGAGATTTGTATTTAAATGCATAGTATATCAGTAATAAAAAAAAAGATTTATATTTTTTATGCTGTTTCAAAATGATCTGCATCCTAAAACTCAAAGATTAACTAGTTATTCGGTTATTTCACTTTTAAAGTACACAGATCAATATATCTTGTACATATCGATAAGAATAAAAAAACATCTACAGGGGTGAAATTTACCTTAAATTAGAGTAAAGTGTTAGCATTATCTCTTTATTATAATTTTAAGAAAATCAATTGCCTTTATTTCAAACTTGAATCTTTAGTTAAAAGTGAATCAAAAATTCCCACCTGAGGCTTAAAATTATTCTTTAGTTATCATATATTAACAAATTAAAAGTATTATTTTCATTTTTAATGTACTGTCAATTTTGTTTTAGTAATACTTAATAAGTTAATACTCACGAGTAAAATATTGTACGTGACAAAAATATGTGTGATTATTTCCCAGAAGAATGTAATAATTGCGCGAGGAGTTTTATTTATTTATTTTTTTATTTTTCAAAAATTTAGAGCAATCATATAAAGTGGGATAAATCAAAACGCAAAATAAATATATTAATTTTTATAATATAAAAAAAGAAGCAAGAAACAAAGTCTAATAAACGTAATAGCTTTTCAAATGAAGTGGACATCCTATCGGTTTTTTTACTATATTTTATTTAAATATAGATATCTTCATTTTTCATTTCTTATATAAGTTGAAGTAAAATTTTTTTTATCATATATATATAACAAAGCATATTACAAAATAAGATTTTTCCTGAATAATCTTAACTTTAAGCAATGTATAAAAGCATCAATTGTGAATTAAAGATTTGTTAATAGATTTAATTATTATATAAATATATTATTATATTAATGGAAAAAATAACATATTTCTTAAAGATTGGTAAATTTAGCAGAGGAACTAACATTTTGAAAACTCAAAACATTTATCAATGGAGAAAGTAATGTTTATGTTATTGCGTTTCTCTCTCTACATATATTAAAATTAAAAATATATGGCAGTCCGAAATATTTTTAAAAAATGTGTTTGTGGATTTCTTCAAAAATTATATACACCTTATGGAAATAAGTTATAGGTATATAAAAAAATTCACTGGAGTACTCTTACCTCAAACAATTTTTTAGCTAAAAATTCGAAATAAAAATTTATTTTTAAAAATCTTGAATTTTTTATACAAATTCTATGTTATTGTAATTGGGAAATAGTAATTACAACTCTTGATCTTAGCCTTCGCATTGATGCAACTAAGGCTTCCCAAATTTACAAATTTCTAAAATTAAACTTTAAAAAATAATAAACCTCTATGACCTCTTTTTCTTTCCAATTGTGTTCAGTAAAAATTTTGACATTTTACTATCTGATTAATGAGGTGGATGATTTACGCATGTGAAATCGAGCGAAATCAAAGTCAAGTGTATCTCCACAACGGTGACAACACGAAACATTGGATTAGAATAGAAACTGCGGATGCGCGTTGCTGTTTCAATGATGTCCTGAAGCAGCAAATGCCGCCTTCTATAAATAGTACAAAAAGCTCCTAATGTAAACTTCGAGGTAAGGATGGGAAAACTCTTTTGCGGTCTGCAGTCTATTTCAATGATCTCAAAGACAAAAGCATGCATTTTCAGTAATTTGTTTCCAAATATTTCTTCTCTTGAAATTAGATGAAAATAACAATAGCACTTTGTTATTTTTTTTTTCATTTCCACATTTTGTATTATAAGAACTTTTTTTTCTGCTCGCGAGATATATAGATGGTGGAGGAAGTTAAATATTAAATTTGGAATTATAGTTTTTGATATTTCTCCGTCTTTCTAATCTCCGGGTGTATTATTGTTTTGGTAAAATGTACTTTTGTCAAAATATGTTTTCACCAAACAATATGAGATGATGTAATTTTTAAAAAGAACTATGTTCATAGTTAATATTAATCCTCGAAAAAAATTAAGAAATAATAAAACTATTATCATTTTCAAGTGTTGAAATCTGATTGAGAAAACTGTGATCATCAGGAGAGAAATGATTTCAAAAATAGTTATTCTGAATCAACAGGATTAACATACGTAACATTTTTTTTTCTTCATAATATTTTGCTTACAAAAAATTTTGATTCGTATCGTGCCGCCATCTAACTTTTAAATGGAAAGGATACAAAAACGTGAAAATAAGTAATAACTTTGGGATCATTTTTATTTTTTAAATTTAATCCGCCTGTCTTTTAGAAACAGTTAAACAAGGGAAAATAGAATCTATTTGGAAATGAGTTAAAATAATGTTTATAATTCTTCCGGGAAAGATTAAATGAGATGCGTGTTTCGAAATAGGGTATTTAAATTTATGAATTGCAGGGGCGTAGCTACCGCCATATCAACCGTATCAATGATACGGAACGAATTCTGAAAAACCACAAAATGTTAAGGGGCCCCAAGAATGAGCAACAAGGAGTTTTGATATAGGGCCCACTAAGGACTAGCTACGCCAGTGTAATGAATTAGATGTTATAAATAAAGAAGATTCGAATTTTGAGTGAACATTAATTAAAGTTATTACACACACACACGCAAACATATTTATAAATTAAGTAAGCAAATTAAAATTACCATTCTTCAACATCAATTTTTCATGTTGTAGCTTAAAGAACTTTTACATCCCATTTACTACCCTTAACATAACTACAATACTTTCTTCTTACATTTTTTAAATTTTGAGAATAACTTAATAACTTACCTAATCAACGGGAAAACTGAAAAAAAAAACACATTAAAGAAGTTCAGATTCATCTTTCATCATTACTACAAAAATGCCTTTAGATCGGGCCAGGTAATTAAAAGGGATATTTAGGACTCGTCGAGTTCAAAAGTTTGAGTCCTCACAAGAATTTTATATGCAAAATAAAAGAACAAATTTCCTTTATTTCAGTCAATTCAGTATTTTTTATTGTGATATGTATCATGTAATTTCTGTTTCTTAATTTTTAATAGTATCCTTTGAAGATAATGATTTTAATCCAGAGATTCTCAAACTTCCAATATTTGCGACCTAATTTTCAATCGTAATTTTCTTTGCCCCCACCCCCATCCAAATAATAATAATGTATTGAATTCAATAATAATGTACTCTGACGTAAAGCTACAATACGACTTTAATTATAAACCATACAAACTATCAAGATAAGTATCAAGTATTGAATTTTTTATATATAACAAGCCCATGGGGTCACTGGAAATCATTATAACTTGTCCTTAACTTGGCATTGTTAAATAAATAATCAAATACCATGTGCAGTACTGATACATTTATAAACATATTATATCAGTATAAATGCGTATTTTATGTTTTTATTTTGTCAGAATGTATTTTGTTTTGCTTCCTTCAATAAATTAATAATATTTTTAAATAATGTTTTATTTTCGGCTTTCCGATACTCTCGCGCCTCCCTCGTTGGATTATCACGCCCCCCCCCCCTAGTGGGGCGTGCAACATAGTTTGAGAAACGCTGATTTAATCCTTCAAACTATTGATTAAAATAAAAATCTATATATTTGGTGAGTTTGTATTAGTACTTGTTCAGCTGTTTGCAATACGTAATGAAAGTATATTGCACATCTAATTTTTTATTCTCTTCACACTCTCACATAGTTCTCATATATTCAAAAATATTCTCTTTCGACTTTTGCATTAAACCAAGGAACGTAAATATTTCAAAATAATCCCAATTTCTGTTCAGATTCAATTTGTGGTTATATTTTGTTATACTGCGCTTGTTTGTTTTCAAATAGACCTTGGAGAAATTTCATCATAATTTATCTGGAGAGTAGAGATGGATGCTTTTCTAGAATACAGATGCATGTTATCCAACTATGTGTAAGGGGGAGAGAGCATCGGCCATTTAGACTTTCCCCCTCATGAATAGAGTATTTGTTTCAGTGTTATGACATTTCTTAGTGAATCGGAAAGTTTTTCTGTACTCTTAAAATTTTCTAGATTCAAGTATAATAAGTTGCTATACTCCACGATTTTGGATACTCCAAGTGGCTGCAGTAACTGAGCTGTCAGGATCACGAGTCGAATTTTTTGTCGAATCACTGGCTCGATCCCTGTTACACTAAAGACCCGCCTTGTAGAAGGACTGATGCACATTAAATCTATTGAGGCTAAAAATCCTCTGGCATGGTGTGGAAATTTGGAGCGTGGAGTGCCGGTTCAACCGTCTTTCTCGTCACTTGACCAAGGTTTAAAAATACTTGGTCCATCATTAATGGCCTCTTGTTTCTTCAAAGTACAGCAATGGTTGGTTAACTAGGATACATTAAACATCCGGCAACATGTAAATTTCACATTCCTCTTTGCTTTTTGAGCATTTGTTACATAAGTTACATACCCGTATGTGATTTGTGTGTTTTTGTGCTTAAAACTGAAATTAAACCTTGTTCCTTTTCTACTAGTTCACACACTCTCCCTATATATATATATATATATATCTTGTTCAAATTTTCAATCGTTAATAAAATACTTTTTATTCATCCACTCGAGTTCAAATACATTTTTTTAAACTTAAACTGGATGACACTTGCTGATAATACAGTTTTTTTCGAAAATTAATTCATTAATTTAATTTAATTAATGAATAAATACGTAGTAACAAAATAATAGTCCAACATCATATATAAAAAGGAAAACCACTCGCTGTGTCCCTGTAGCGCGTTGGGCTTCAAATCCAAAGGTCGTGTATTCGAATCCTACCTTAAATGGTTTAATTTCTGAGAATGTGATTTATGAATGAATAAATAGTAACAAACAAAAAAAAATAATAGTCCAACACCATATATAGAAAGGAAAAATGCTTTCTATTTTACCATTTAATATTGTGAATTTAATATTTATATATTAATTGTAATTATTTAAGAAAAAGTAACTAAAATAAAAATTTTCTTTGATCGCCTATGTAGGAATTGACTTTAAAAGAAATCTTTTATATTACTTGTTTTTCATTTCATTGCCAATTTTTGCAAAAAGAAAAAAAAGGGGCTATTTCTTTCATCTTTTGATTGAATTCGAGATTGGACATTTCAAGACAGAAACAAATAGTTTTTTTTTATCCTTAAGTGTGTCATTTCATTTTGTTTTTAGAATGTACAAAAAAACTACAGAAAAAATTACTTAATCACATTTTTATCATTATCAGTATATATAATAATAAATACACGAATAAAATATGATTATATTCTACATAGTCCTTTTTCATTGATATTCTTATTGAAAGTTTAATCTATTGCACGGCAAGATAATTTTCGTCGCTTCGATAATTTTTCTTCCTTTCCCTTTTTTATGTGCATTGTTTACTGCAAAACGATTATACAATATGTTCTTAAAAATGATTATAATACACATTTCGTGACTAGAGTCAATTCTGAATTATTTTTTCACTCTATTTCATGCACATTTTTTTGATGGGAGTTAATTCTACAGACGATACCTATATATCTACTTTCCGTGTGCGCACTCGTTCACACTCGCAGCATGTCTTACAAATTCATTTTCTTTTATATATCTACTGATTATTTCCTACTATAACACTTCTAAAGAAGATCATCAATAGTCTAATGTTACATATTCGAATAGAATCGGGTCATTTCAATCTTTTCACCCACTCAAGTTTACTTTCACTTCCTAGTGTAATAAAGAGTAAATAAAAGAAGAGAAAAATCAAATAATAACATACATTTTACTATACGTGTTGAGTAATAAAAAAAAACTCTCATCATTTCTATCTCTGCATGATGCGAGTAAAGAAACTAAAAGGCGATTCTTAATTTCCTTGAAAGAATTGCTAACATAATATAAAATGCTATTCTATAAAGGTTCTATTTTTACATACAAGTTTTAATAGGAAATAGAACCTGTTTATGGTGATTATATTCATATTATCGTAGATCTCTTTTAATGTTGTGCAGCGTTTCTGTATACTATTTAAAGCGAAAAATTGATGCGTGAAATTGAATATATTTGCACGTTCTTTTTTTTCTTTCAAATTTAGAAGTTTTTGTTTTTTAACTTAAAAGCATACGTACTGAAATGAAAAGTAATCAAACAGTCAGATACTAGTGTGCATTTAAGCCTTCCCTTGTTTTCCCTGAAGAGCAAGATCAAAACTCGGAACATTGTTAGATTTTTAAAAAGATGTCTCAAAATATTCACATATATTTATGGGCTTGTAATACTTATATTGCACACGCATACATGCACGTATAAAGGCACGCACGCATATATATATGCCCTAAGTCAGTGACAGCTTTAGAAAGCTATTGTGTTTACTAAATCTGTCAATGACTTAGGACAATGAAGTAGGGTTAAGTGTGCTTTCTAAGATTCCATCATTCTCCTTCAGCAGAAAATTTATACATGATAGAGCAAAATAATGAAGAAAATAAGCTATGATTGAACAACAACTTGATCTAAAATTTTCACGTGTAACTAAACATTAAGCTAATAAGCAATTAAATTAATATGAATGTCTATTATATATAAAGTATATATATATATATTTGTACATATATTCTTATAAATCATTATATAATCACTGTGCTTTCTTATAAATAGTTTGTTGTTAAAGATAGTTATAAGTTAAACATATAATATTTAAATGATAACTGTTTGTATAGCTTATTAGAAATATAATTCGTGTAAGAGAAAAATTTTATGATTCGATTTTTTTTGGAGTTTGTAATAGTATTGAGTAATCTTATACGTTTTGTCGCAGTAATATTTGTAGAATAAATGATGTGTTTAATAAAGTTGATCCTGGGTCTTTATTTGTAAATAAATTGATGAAATATTGAAAAATTATATATGTTTCTAAAATTTCAAAATATTCATTAGCCTCTTTTTTTTACTATTTTAATTCTAAACGAACTAAAACTCTATCTTTATTACGCCGGGTGGTTATAATTAAAGTTACACTATTCAGAGGCCTATAGAACCTGTCCTGCGTATCGAATTTGGAGGAAACTTGGAATATATGCTACATGGACCATGGGAAAAAGATTTCTGCAATAAAAAATGGTACAACTTTTGACCACCAGGTGGCTTTTATCGAATATTCCTTACGCAAATCCGTAAAACCTCTATATTAACTCGGAGTAATAGTCAGAGAATCATTCAGCGTGCGTTTGTCATCGTTTATCATGCCCTTACAAAAAACAAAAACAAAAAAAAGATCGATCTTTACTGGTAAAACTGTTAAAGCAGAACGGCAGCAGCCACTTAGTTGCTCTGAGAGAATATTGTCGTTTAAAGGATCTGCAAAAAGACCCCATATCAAGGATTGGTTTGAAGAAGATGATCATGAAATTTGAAGAGACTGGATATGTGGGTGTGCTACCCGGAAGAGGATGGAAGCTGGTTGGGACTGAAACTGTCAAAGAAGTCTCTACTGCTGTGATTGAAAGAGTCCCGAGTTCCATCTACTCTTCAGCAAGAGGTCAATCAGTGACGCATGAGTTGGAGATGATCACGCATATTTTGTGATCTTGAAGTTTAAACGTTTGCATCACGTGGATCTTAGACGGATATCATTTTAAAATGTATCGCAGAATTTTTCGTACTGTTGACCACAGAATCTCCTACTCACGTGACACTGATCGACCACTTGCTGAAGAATAGTCGGAATTGGATGCTCCTTCAACCACAGCAGTAGCGACTTCTTCGACACCTTCAGTCCTCTTCCGGGCAGCACACCCACATCTCCAGTCTCTTCAAATTTCATGATCATCTTCCTCAAACCAATCCTTGATATGGAGCGTTTTTACAGATCCTCTAAGCGACTATATTCTCGCAGAGCAACTAAGTGGCTGCTGCCATCCTGATAAAACAGTTTTACCGGTAAAGATCGATTTTTTTTGTAAGGTCATGATTAACGATGACAAATGCACGCTGAATGATTTTCGTAATTTCGCAGTTTTACGGATTTTTGTAAGGACTATTCGATAAAAGCCACCTGGAGGTCAAAATTTGTACTAATTTTTTATTACAGAAATCTTTTCCCCATGGATCATATAGCATATATTCCAAGTTTCATCAAAATCCGATAAGCAGAACAGGTTCTACAGGCCTCTGAATAGTGTAACTTCAATTATAACCATTCTGTACAAGGGAGTATCGTAAGGTTTTAACTATTATTAAATATAATCACAAGATAGAAACTTAGACTTCTCGACACAGTCACCATCAGAGTTATACATTTCTCCCTGCATTTCCTAACTTTTCAAAGGTTGTTATAGTGAAACTGAGCAGATTGCGCTTCGAGATACCTTTGTTCCGCCTTTTGAATATAATGAAAATTTGTATTGTTCAACATTCTATTCCGATTGTTATTCGAGTTCTAGAAATAAGAAAAGTCGCTTGGGACAAAATCGGGAGGATAGGGTGGATGTGACAATATTTAATAGCTAAATCGTGTTGTTTCTTCAACCGTACCTCGAAAAAAGTGAGCAGGTGCACTGTCGGCAAGAAGATGATTATCTTAAGTGATCACACTACGTTCGTTTCTTGATCAGAGCATCACGTAATCTGCTTAGAAGTGTGCAGTAATATGCACTAGGGATGGTTTGGTCCTTCTCCAGGTAGTGAGTAAAGATGACTCCATGACAGCTGTGTTTCCATTCCCCTTGCTCATCTCTTTGGCCTCCGGATTATATTAATAGATACAAGATCTATCCATAGTTACGAGGTGACCAAAGAACTCTTTCTTGTCTTGCTCTAAAAGATTCAAAATTTTCTTTGAGAAGTCATGCCGTGTTTGCTTTTGAGAAGGAGTTAGTAATTGTGGAGCTTAGTGTTCTGACATGAGCAAATTTTCTCGTGAATAATTTTTCCCGCATTACCATAGTTAAGATTAGTCTCATTCGTGATAATTTGGATGGTTGTTATTTAGTGTAATAAGATAATGTCCTCCACTTCCTTCACTGTAGTAGCATCATGTCTTCTTTTTCAATAATTTCTCGAAAATTTATTCCCCATTAATACATTATTCCATTAATTACAAAAATATAAATGGCCTTTTCAAACTTTTCAAACAATATAAAATGAGATATCATCATAAAACAAAACATCCTCCTTAAATATACCACTTCAAACAACGATAAAATTAAGGAAATTTTTGATTTATTAAAAATTAAAATCGAACATTATTGATAAATTACTTTTGGTGGGAGAGAGGCAAAATAATTTCTCAACATACTTTTTCTGGATAAAATATGTGAAGAAATATATAAATATAAATTTAGTAAGCATATTTCTTTTATCTCTTATTTTTCGAAATTTCACAGTCAACTTCCACTATATAAATCAGTCTCATCGGAATGCAAAGTGTAGACCAAAAAAGGGAGCTCCTTTGCTTATTTTCCCGAAGAGATGAGTTAAATGATTTATTGTGAACAGCAAACTGAGTGATACCAACAGATTTTTAATATAAAAGTCTTTTTTTTGGGGATGATACGGGAAAATAGGGGTCTCCCAAGTCCTGATTAAAACGAAATATATACATCTTGCTAAAATATAAGATAATCTGCTAATTTTGTCATAAACCACGTCACTCAAATTTACTGTTAATTTTAATATTAATTATAAAATTAATATTAGGGAATACTTTTTCATTTAATTTAAAGCATATTATTAATTTTAATGCAATTAATATAATTTGTTATGTTTCATTCTTGATTCGGTGGGACAGATTATTTTTGATTAAAATTACTTCAAGCACTTCGATTGTGATATTTTGGTGCATTCATTTTGATTGTTTCAAGTACTTTTTCATTACATGAAAAAAAGATTTTTATTTTATAAAGAAAACTTCCGCATCTATTTTTTCAAGTAACTTTCTACGTGTAGTTATTCATACTGAATTAATTCCATCCAGATTTTTAATTAAGATTACTATTTTACTTGTTTTTTTCAGTTTCAAAAATAAATTAAAACAAAAATAATCGATTTGGCCAGAGTTTGTAATCAAACGACAAGGATATTTTTAATAATGTGTGAGCTTTTTAGAAGGAAAAAACAATAGCTTTGATTTTTAAAATTTAAAGAAAAAGAAACTTAATGTAGTTCATTTTTAAAACCTGAGTAAATGGAAGCATTTATATATGTATTGTGTTTTAATGTGAACTAAAAAATTGCCTCAATATTCGTCTTTTCTATCAGCATTCCCAAGAATCTTGAAAGACCGGATCCAACCTCCACTCCTATTCTGATGAAAACAAATGCAGCGTGTTCAGAGTACGAGGCCAAAACATGACCTTCTCATCACTTGTTTTCTCAAGAATCACGATCCACGTTACTCTCCGTTTCAAAAAAGAGCGCTTTATTCGTACTCACCAAACATAGTTACATATAAACCTTTGAACCTAAAATGTTTCAGTCATCCTAGTTTGCTTACTAGAAACACAAAATTCCAAAATATTTTTAAGCTAAAGTACTTTTGCAGAGCACTCTACATAAAGATTCGTGTAATTATTCCATTCTTTTTTTTTTGTCAATATATCAATAAATACGAATATTGGATAAATTTTTTTTCATTTTAACTCTTTACCGGGCTATTTTTTTCTAGCATATTTTTGAGGACATGATTGATTTAAAAAAGAAATTAATTTAGCTTATTATTTAAAATTATTTTGATTTTTAAGACCTCTCTGTATTTAGTGGGAATATGCTTACCAAAAACCACTGGGTGCTATCAAAGGCATTTATATACCTTTTGCTTCCATTTACCTCTCCCTACATGAAATTTCTTAACTAAATTTTGTAAATACTAGAACTTCCAAAGGGAATAATGAATATTTATAATTTTAGATAATGATGATGAAATTAAGGATTTCTACGTATCATTTCCCATTTAATTTATGAAAACAGAGATCATTACATAGTAAACACAACAAATTTATGGAAGTACTACAAAATGTAAAATAAATAGTAACTTATACAAATGAAGATGACTGATGACGAGAATATATTGATGAATTTGGTGGTAAGAATATTTACCACGGCCTGGTAAAAGTTTAACTGAAAAATAATAGAAACATAATGAGATTTTTGTTGTTACATTTTAATTTTTTATTTCAACCTCCTCAAGTAGTTGAGCAACCAAGGAAGTAGAAGTTTTTATCTGTTTAATCTATATGAGTGGGCAAGTCTGTAGACTCCTCTTCATTGGACTTAAAGGTTACCAAGTGAAGGTAGGAGCCCGAATGAAATAATTCATCTTTCAAAATTTATGGGTTCTTGGTTTCTTAAGTATAATTTGCAATCCAGCAACAAAATATTCTTCGGAAAAAAAGAAGTAGGTTTAGATGGTTTGGTTAAATTTATGTTGTTCTAACTGGAGAAATTTAATCTACAAAACATAACTTTTATTTTCTTCTTTTCATTACCTTGATAGTAATATCGTCATCATTAAATTATTTAAATTATATGATGCAAGATCATTATAGATTTCTTTTATAATAAAGTTCAATAAAATCAAACCTATTTATTTTGTTCCAAATTTAAGAGGTTATTCGTGGAAAACCTACTAGTAACTTTTAAGTGAAGTCAGCTTAAGCCAACCATCCGATTTATATATATATACATACATGTAAATTTTCAAAGTCTTATTAAACAGGCATAGTTGTCTTAAAAGTGAAATGTGTGGTACTATATCATTTTTCTTCTTTAGGAATTCTAATTTTTTAGAACCTACAGTTATATTTCAAAGTTTTTTATCCTACTAAAAACTCTATTGAAAATTTTAAACAAGGAACACATATTGTCTAAGAAAACATATCGTGAACTGTTGTTTCAGGACAATTAATTATTGTTTTAAGAGAATTGTGTTATCTAAGATAACATTTCTTAAATTGTTGTTCACAAACTCTCAGAGGAAATCGTAAGTCCCTGAGTTAACAGTTAAGAATTCAGAAAAAAAAAAACTTTGAATATAAAATCTGATACATTTTTCTTAACTTCATTGTGAAAAATGCAACCAGGTAATTTCAGTAAATATTCTTGCTAACACTCCGCTTCTCTCTCTGTGCAATTGTAGTACATTTAATTAGGTTTGTATCATCCTCATGTTAGTAAATTTGTTTTATTTTGTCTAATTTTTCTGGATAGACTTCAATGAATATATTTACTAGGATATAAAAATTGATGTTCCAATAAAAGTTATTTTTTTATTGAAAACATTCATAAATCCCCGTGCACCACAAAGTATCACACGGGGTTTACTGAAGTAAGTATAATTCACACATTACAAAGGAAAGAAGAAGAAAAAAATTAGTCATGAAGGTCTACAAATACTTACAATAAATTTACAGAACTTTTCTAAAACACTTTTAGTGGAAACAAATTGGTGAAAATTCGAAGGACAAATTATATTAAATCTCTTGAGAGCCAGAATTAGGATCTTTCTTTCTTTGACAAAGTTGGAACACAGAAGCACATATTCTACATTTTCCTCACCACAAATATTACAATCGCAGGAAGATGACGGAACCAAATTAAATTTGTTCAAATATCTTTTAAAGCTACCATGACCAGTGAGATATTGGGATATTGTGTCATTAATATAAAAATGATGGCATGATAGTCGCTTATTAATGGTTTAAAAAATTTCTTTGTTAAGCTCACTTTATTTGAAATGAGGTATTCTTGGTTCCAAGACTTACCATTCTTTCTTTCATAACCTTCTTGTAAAAGGAATTAGGAATATTAATCAAAGTGAATTTCTCGCACTTGATGGAAGCCTTTGCAAACCAATCGGCCCGCTCATTTCCAAAAACGCCCGTGTGTACACGAACAAATGTAAAAACTATCAAGATGTTTTTATCTTCCAGGGTTTTGAGTCGCTTTTGGATTACGTTGTTATACGAAGTACACTAGGATAGAATTCAAGGAAGAAACATAATCGGTACAAATGAGATAGTTTGAGATGACACTATTTTGTTCAGTGATCCATTTAATGGCGAAGTTTAAACATAAAAATTCAGCTACAAAAACTGTGCATTCATCACGAGTTCTAAATTGAAAGTGCTTGGAATACCAATCCTGAAGACTACAAATGCGAAACCAACTCTGTCACCAATTTTACTGCCATCAGTATGTGACGGATCTATACGCGGCTCTACTAACCCCTTGGGGATTCTTCTGAGGAAACAATAATATCAACCAACTTTCACCGAGTAAGGAAAGCGTATTTATGCAAATTAAGTATATTATATAAATTCTGTATTCAGTTTGAGGAGTTAGTTGGTTAGTAGGAGAGTGAAGGATCGTGAAATGATTAAGTGCATTAGGAGTTTATCAATGGAAGATTACTGAGAGTGGATCAACCAACAGTGATGAAATCCAGATAAGGATCGCCTTCAAGGTTCAAGTGTAGGACTTGACTTCATAAAAGTACAGGTATTGTTATCCTAATTTAAATAGAAGTCAGTTTATTAGTGTGCTACGTAGTTTATATTGAGCGTGTTTAAGCTATCGTGTGGAATCAGTTGAGGGTCCATATTATTATCCCCAGACTATTGAGTCTCACCTCCGCGCGCTACTATCTGATCTGTCATCTTAATTAGATTGTTATTGTGTCTCCTTGATATTTTCTTGACAATAAAATAATTAGTCTGAATCATGTCTGCTGATTATTCAGTTTCTCCCTCACACCTAGCCGGGTCTGAGGGTAGACAAGGGGTTTCAGAGGGAAGCAGGAATCGACAGGCATTACAAGTATAGCAAATAACAGGAAACTCATCCGTGCTTTTGTTTTTAAATGGAATAATATTGATAGCGTTCTTTTCTGAGGGTTAATGGATAAAAAATAGAGATAAAATACAATCATAATTAGAAATGGAAGAAGCAGGGATTTTCCCTGTAGGCATCCTATTTTCCCTATAAGTTATTCAGTTGATACAAAATTTTGTGAATGTGATGTACATGTTCACAAAACGAAGTAAATAAAGTCTAAAAAAATTGCATGTTTAATCAATGAAAAACAGCTCCAAAAATAAAAAAGGCGAAAATCAGTAAGATAATGATTTACAAGTTGCCTGCATGCAAGCTATAGCTCAACAGAACATTCACTCGTAAGACTCTGGCGTGTATTATACTTTGTCATCTTCTGCCTTATTATCTCCAGTTGTCTTGCAAAATAGTCAACATTCATTGTAAGGTCTTCCTATCCAACTCAAAATATACTCTATTAGGAAGAAAGCTAGCAAAATTGTTGGCCATGAAAATCTGATAATCTCAATAGAAATCAGTAGAAAAGCATCTTGAAGGCAGGCAAACATTATTTTGCTAAAATATAAGTTTCGAGGGGTTCAAAATAAACAGAAACTCAACAAGCTGAAAATTTTCAACAACATATTTCTGTTATCGTTGGATGAACAGTTAATTGTGAAAGAGGTCTAGCTGTATTCGGAATACATGATACCCTAAGCTAAAATTCTTTGGTGTAAGTCGGTGTAGTGTAAACCAGGGTTTCGAACCAGAACTGAACTGAAAACCGGAAAAACCGTTATTTTGGTAGGAACGAAAACCGGAACTGAACCAAAAAATATCGGTTTATTTCGGTTCTATGTATCTTAAGTGATTTTGTTACTGCAACCAATTTGTATCAATATTTTCTGAATTCAACGTCAACTATGCAATTATATATATCATCATTACATATCAACTGTATAGTTACATTTTTGTTTATGATAGAATTATATTTTTAGTACAAATAGGAATATACATAAAATAGATTTATTCATTTGGAACTGAACCGAAAACCGTTATTTTTAGCGGAATGAAAACCGGAACTGAACTAATATATATATATATATATTTAGTTAAATGAACGAAAAAAAATTACGATTCGAAGCCTTGGTGTAAACTTTATTAATAGGATGTCAATATGCACTGAAAGTCTAAACACGTCCATTACTCTTATTGCTTAATTGGCCGCGGCCATGGTCGTGAACTCGTGGCTAACTGAAGTCATTGTGCCACTGAAGATTGTGCCGTTAGCGTGGTATGGAAGTCTGATAAGTGGAGTGCCAGCTCAGGAACTCTCCTTGTCCGAGATTCAAAATTACGAGGTCCGTAGCCATTAGCCCTCACGTTGCCTTAGAGCATAGGTTCCCAACCTTTTTTGAACTGACGCCCCCTTTTCTAGTAAATATTTCTATACCACCCCCTCCCACTCTAGAGAAATAAAAATGTACGTAATACATAGTGAAAACAGGAGTTAAATTTTTTTTTTAATATTCCATTACTATTAGAATATATTTTTTAATTTAATTTTTTCTTAAGCCCCAATTTTTTTTACTTGCGAATCAGAAATAGCTATTGCCACATATGTATTTAAATGTGTAATATTATATATTTTAGTCATAGATAGGATATATTGTTTGAATTGAACGCTTCTGAATTTCTTCTTCATTTAAAAGAGTGAAATAAAAGTTTTAGCCTACCTGTTATAAAGATAGGCGATGATACGAAGTAATTCATAATAAAATTTTGCTTTCAAAATAAATATAAATTGACAGTTTCAGCCTTTAAAGAATCACACATTAATTTCTGGTTAACATATTTAATTATGTTTCTTGGATAATATACGTAATGAAATGTAGCGGACGAAACATTTTTCCTACTGCTCACAAAGACAACAAGTGCAAAACAGTAATTAAATGCACTATATCATTTAGTTTAAAGTAGGTCTGAATGTAATGTGTGTGTGTGTGTGTGCAACCTTTAAGTTTTTCACATCCATTTCCCGAACTACCTAAATATGTGAATTTTCATACATGTGATATAGAAATGATTTAAATACAACAATCAACATAGGTAAACAGTATTAAAGTTTACTTTTGTTAGTACATAATCAGCGTGTTTTTTTAGTCTTTTTTTAAACTACATTTGGTTAATCTGCCCAAGCCCATCCATGCCATCTCAACGCCCCTTAATTTTCCCTGGGTTTTTTTTGCCCCCCTGAAAGCCTCACCCCCCAAGGGGGCGTTATCGCCCCCGTTGAGAACCTATGCTGAACAGTAAATGTTAATAAAAAAAATCAAATCAGCGACAGAGGTTTTGAAACAAGTGCTTCATAGCAAAATTAAAGTATATCTGAATCATGAAATTAAAGACTGGGTTTTTGTTTTTAACTAATGTTCCATCTGAACAACACAAGTTATTGGTCACGCACCTAGGCGCGTAATTTTGAAATTTATGTCAGTCAACAAAGAGGTCTCCTTATATGCCGTTTCATTCTAAAATTTTCACATCTCTATTCCAATTCCTCGTGATAACTATGAGATTCAATTTAATCCTCCCCGGGAAGTAATCCCCGAAGCCGAAGAAATTTTCATACTGATGGGAATAGATTCTCTTAATGTGAGTGAATATTAACATCGCATTGTTCAGCTACACGAGGACTTTTGGTGACGGATGTCGTAATTTTGAACCATGGTCAAGTGACGAGGACGACACTGAGCTGGTACCCCTCTTCTAACTTCCACACCACACCAATGGGAGGGCATTGCATCAGAATTGTGAGGAGAACTGTTGAAATATTCTTCGCTGAGACGCTTTTTGATTCAGAATGCAACTTTAAATGCTTATTTAAATTTTTTACGTGTTTTTAGTTGTCACATTTGCACCGAGATTTAGAATGAAATACATGAAGTATTAAAACTATTTTTAATGCTGCATGTATATAAACATCTACATTAAATCTTTTATATTTCAGTTAATCTAGAGTTATTATTTTGAAGTCAAAATTCATAAGAAAAATTACGGAAGCCCAATAAAATTCACTAAATTCCTTTTATTATAAAGAAGGAGCTATAATCAATACTAAAAGTTAACTACCCCTTTCGTATTAATTTTACAATAATTCTAATAATACAATATGTACATAAAAATTAATTTAAAATGTACGATCTCAGGACGTGTCCGAGATAACCTAGTGGTCATGAATTCGTGGACGGCGTATCATGAGTTCGAACCCCAGAACTACTGAAGACCCGTGGCCACGGTAGCCTAGTGGTCAATGTCACGAACTCATGGCTAGCGTGTCATGAGTTCCCTACTTGTACTACTGAAGATTTGCGGTGTAGAGAAGGCAGATGAAGTTAAATCTGTCGGGGCTCAGACGTTCTCCCGTTGGTCTGATATGGAAGTTAGGAGAAGCAGTGCCAGCTCAGGAGATAGGTTTCTCTCATCGACAGTCCTCCTGTTGCTTCATTCGTTCGTAAACTCTCTCTCTCTCACTCACGATCTCAGGACAAAGCATAAACTTTTTAGGAATAAATTTGAAAATTCGCAGCAATCAATTTAGCGAGTTGCACAACTTACATAATTAAAGTCACTTTTAAAAGAAAATTATTTTCGGAAAGAACTTATACTAAACACTTATATTTTTGCAAAATATTACTATGAAACCAGCTACACAGAGAAAAAAAATAGTGTAAAATAATTATAGGAATATGATTATAATTTTGCTTAGGATAGTTGCATATACAATCGACTCTCGATACTTCGAAGTTGGTGGGATCAATGAAAAACTTTCAATTATCAAGAGTTCAAATTATCAAGAAGGTAGAAAAAACTCCAAAAATACACGAAGAGAAATTTTTTTCTAACACATTTAAATTTCAAACTATGCAATAAAACAACAATTGTACATATGTATATATATTTTTTTAAATATTTTTAAAAAGTACATATATTATACAGTATAAATATTATACAGAAGTTAAAAGTCCTGTATTAAAAGAATACATTCAATACATGCATACACAATCCTACGCATCTCTTCTTCACAATAGCGGACCATTCTTTCAGAATACATTGTCGTGTATTATAACCTCCCCTAACATTATCTTCATCGCGTCTAGTATTACTCATACTTAAATGTGTAAGCGAGTTAACGAATTCACAAGATACATTTACAAATAACAATATTTATTAATTTTTCTTAATCAAGGAAGGTCATATATACGCTATTCAAATATAAGAACAATAAAATACAGTGGAGAATGAGAAGGGGTCACTAATTGTGCGGAATTACGAAATCTAAACTGAATCCACGAAAGATAAGCGCGTACAATTACAGCTACACACGTATACGTAATTACAATTGTTAAATCACTAACCTGATTTCTTAAACTACGGCAGGTTCTTCTTGTGGGATACTTGGATCTTGATTGGATCGGATCAAAGCTAGAATTCCCTCTTTAATATACAACTTTTATCTTCAGCTTTTTTCTCGTAGCTTTTCTACGGACTAATTTTATCAACAACTATGAGTTGGATTTCCGACGATTCGATTCACTTTACTTTACAAAATCTACTTCTTCACTTGACAACTATTACTCATTTCATTTCATCCTCTCTTGATAACTCGCTAAACCCGAACTTATATAAAATATCTCATTTGCATAAATCACGCCTTGGCTCCCGGTGGAGATTGGTTGAAATAAATAAAACGTAAAAGAATTATTGAGAAGATTAGTGAAGCGCGTAGAGATCCGTCACAACATGTGTTGCAGGGCCACGAGTTAAACGAAAGATATGGACGGCTGACAATAGGTATGGTTGGTCTATTGTCCGCTTGAAGAAGGAAAGTAATAAAAGTGTGTTTTTGCCTGAGGAACCGGAAAACACAAAAAATGGGTTGTTGACAGATGGTCATAAAAAGGGCTACGTTTCAGAGGAGATACGCAGAGACAATACTACGCAAAACTTATAAGCTACAACCTGTTTGCTACAGGACTGTACATGATAGTGAGTGTCGACAGTTTTATAAGATAACTTCGAATTATCGAGTGTTGCAGTCTGGCCAGCTACAGATTTTACTTCGAAATATTGAGTGTACCAAAACGTATTGTTTTAGTTCGAAATATCGAAAGCTTTTCTAGGGACTGAGCCTATACTTCGAATTATCGAGAGGTTCGTATTATCAAAGGTTTGAATTATCGAGAGTCGACTGTTTATATAATAATAACTAAAAGCAATAAACTTTGGAAATTATGTCAGTTCTGGTGTTGAAATATTGCATTTTAAAATTATCTTTTTTAATAGGAATTACATGAATCGTTTTGTAATTGTAAATTTTGGTGTGTGTTTTTGTTTCACGAACTAACCCCTTAACGGTCGCACAATTTTGAAGAAAATGGTCAAAAAGGGCCAATTTTTTTATTCAAGAAAAAAAACATAAAACTAAGTGTATTTTCAATATAGGTATTTAATTTTAAATTTTAAGTAAATTTTTAGCTTGAAGTGCAAAAAAAAAATTTTTTTTTAAGAAAAGCAAACATTTAGGGTTATTATATGACTGAATGATGGTTTTTCTCAGAGAAAAAAAAATAAAAAACATGTTTTAAACGTTAAAGGAGAACTTTATTCCACTTATGCAATGTAAAAACACATCAGTAATTTTTTTCTTGTGAGATAAATTTCAAAGCATAAGAAAAAAGGCCAATATTACAGGTAACAGTACTGATCCATCATCACTGCTCTCAGGTTCACTAACTGAACTTTCAAAACAATCAGTTATTTCAGAATTGCTCTCAGATCTCTTTATACTTAAAGTAGAATCCTATTCACTTCCAAACTATGACTCCATGATGCATATAATATTTTTAAAAAATATACATATTAAAATATATACATTATCACAGAATGTAACCAGTATTCAAGAAAAACGGGAC
This sequence comes from Trichonephila clavata, assembly GCA_019973975.1. Lineage (NCBI taxonomy): Eukaryota > Metazoa > Arthropoda > Arachnida > Araneae > Nephilidae > Trichonephila > Trichonephila clavata. The sequence goes on along the minus strand of BMAO01038810.1, from coordinate 111,140 downwards.
TAGCTAAACTAAGGTTACTAAAACATATCGCTAATATATATGTTTGAATTGTGCTAACACAGTGCTTCTCAAACTTCCAATGTTGACGACCCAATATTCAATCGTAATTTTCATCGCGCCCCCTTTCATACAATAATAGTGAATTGAATTCAATAATACTATACTTTGATGCTAAAGCTACAATACGACTTAAACCTCAAGGGTGTATATAAACGTCTCACTCAGTCAAAGCGTTATTTCCACTGAACGTATAAAACATCTCTCCGAAGTACAATCTTTTCTGTCACTGCTATTCATAAAATTATTCCGAAGGTAATGGAATGCATTAAATGGAACTTGACAGCGTGCTTGCGAGGGATTTACTTATATTTCAGAGGATTTTGCTTATTTATTCTTTTTCTTCCCTTCCCCCAATACATCCCATACTCACGCCTACTCGAAAACGGTGGCATTGGGGAGCGAATTGCGTAACATTTAGTCGGCAGCCAAGAGATTAATTAGAAACCATGCAAATATCAAGATAAGTGTTATTTTTGAATATAATTTTGTATATGACAAGATCATGAGGTCACTAGAAATTATTAAACTTGTTCTTAACTTAGTATTGCTAAATTAGTTATAAGATACATTGTGTAGTACTGATGCATTTATAAGTGCATTATATCAGTGTAAATGTGTCTTTTATTTTTTTTATTATGTCAGAACGTATTTTGTTCAGTAAATTAGTAATTTTCTTAAATAATCTTTAGTTTTCGACTTTTCAATATGCTTGCGCCCTCCTTGTAGAGTTATCACGCCCCACAGTATGAGAAACGCTGTGCTAACATCTAGTTTAAAATTAAGTAACTATCGCTAAACACGTGTTACTAATAATCTGTTACTGCCATCCGGTGAGAAATTAACGGGGTTCTGGGCATAAGAAATAGATAGCTTTAATCTTTTTAGCGCTATTTAGATACTTTTGAACACTCCAGCCCAGAAATATCACGGGGGCGAGAAATACTGAGGAAAATTTCACCCCGTGGTTTTGAAGGGAGCGAGAAGGAAGAGGTTAATTAATAAGTACGATTTAGTTTATAACGCGTGCTAAACTTTTTAGCGTGAAACAAATAAGGAACGCTACGGGAAAAAAAAAAAACGTTTTCGGGTAGAGTCATGTTACATTTATCAGAAATGAGGGAAATCTATTGTTACTAGTTGATATCACTAAAGCCGATATCTGATTGAGACACAACACAGATAAATGAACAGTATCCACATTTACAGTACGCCCATAATAAAGAAACTTTTTCAAGATAAAATAAACTGCTTTGCTTGTTTTTTTCTAATCTTAGAGATAGGGGAAGCGAACTGAAGCGAAAAGGGAAAAATTAAAAATGAGACATAAATCTCATGATTTATTTTCATAAATTTAGAAGTTTGATTGAACTTTTTTTTTATACTGGATAACTAATAATTATATTTTGAACACGATGTAATGACACTTAAGTGAAATATTATATATATATATATATATATATATAACTTTCCGAAGATATAAATCTAAAAATACTGTCGAACCTCCATATAACGAATTTCTATTTTGCCAACGTTTTCCTGGAACCAAGAACATTTTACTATTTTCTTCGTAAAATAACCTCCAAATAGCAAAGTGCATTTTCTATTTAACGAACTTTTCTCATGTGATTTGATCCCCCCCCCCTATTTTTAAGACGTTTCAGGATGCTTTTCAAATTATTCTCTCAATTAGTCCATTTTACGGTGATCAAAGATCTTAAACTGGTTTTACCAGGTTCTTAACTCACCTAGAGCAATGAAATTGCCATAATTTTTCAAACAAAAAGCTCAAATAAAATTGACAGATTTTATCAGTAATTAAATTTAAGGAAGCATGTTGGTAGTGTAGGCTTAAAATTACTAGTTATAAAAAATGTATTTTTAAAATTACTTGCAGGCCTTAAAAATAGAAAAAGTCGTTAAAAAAATTCATTAATTTTAATATAAATTACTCTTTTAAGTTGAAAATACAATGTACTCCTGGATATTTTTTTCCCTTGCAATTTTTCTTATGGGAAAGATATATAAAAAATGAATAAGTATTAATTTTCAAAAAAAGTGGGGAGAGAGAAAGAAAATAATTACTTTTTTTAATAATATATAGTATTTATGAATTTAAAATCTGTTTTATGGCTTCTAAGGTTTTTTTTTAAAGGATGAATCTCTATCTAACGAATTTTCCACATAACGAACTTTTTTCGGGATTTAGCGACTTCGTTAAATAGGAGTTCGACTGTATATTATCTGCATATAAATTATTAACCATTACCCACCGGGTATTTCTTAACTTTTTAAAATTATACATTCTTTTTAGATTATTGTTATCTAACTTATAGCATTAAGTTCCATTGTATTAAAAATAATATTATAGTACTCGCCTTATTTATTTAAAAAGGACAGCCCTTTAATTTCTAAGACGGAAGTATATTTATAATTTACGATCCTGTAGACCCTCTTCAGAGTCAATTTCCTTAAGCCCCTGTTTGCGAGGTTCTCTACTCAACAGTAGAAGTATGTTTGTAAAATTTAAAGTCTAAAATTATAATAGTTCTAAAACGTGAATTTTTTCTATAAAACCCCTAAACCCTTCTTGGGTTTTGTTTTCCGCAAAACCTGTACTTAGCGATTGTCGACTCAATAAAAAAAACATGTTTGCCAAATTTGAAGTCTGTGAGTGTAAGAGTTCAAAAACGGCAGGAATTTTTGTCTGTAACTTATCCACAAGAAGAACCATTCTTAGCGGATCTCTACTCAACAAAAGGAACATGCCTGCCAAATTTCAAGTCTTAAGGTCTAATAGTTCCGAAGATCTCGTGATCAGTGAGTGAATGAGTGAGTGAGTCACTTTTATCCTATGTGTATATATATACATAGATAATGGATACAAAATATTTATTCAATAATGTTCTTTTAATAAGCCCAAGTTTTTCATTAAATACAGATTTTGAAGATGAAAAAAATAAAATTCAGATAATTTATCCTTTAGAACAGATGACATCAATACACGTGCCTTATAAGAATAAAATCATTTATTTCTATGCGTAATAACTTAACCCCTTAAGCAATTATTTTTTTTTCTTTTTACCCAAAATGCTTTAAAAGAAAAACATATTTTTTATTGTTTATAACTAAACTACGTACAAATTCTCACCCCTTTATCATAACAAAATGAAGCATTTCAGTGCTATAGACAAACACATCACTTTTTAAAATACTAGCGCTAAATAATACACTATTAGAATTAAAAATAAGCGCAAATCAAAGAAAGAAAGAAAATATCAGAGAGAGAGCTCCGGTACAGCGGACGGGCAAACCAGTTTCGACCAACGTTCGGTAACCCGTATGTTGTACGGGTAAACCGCTTAAAGGGTTAAATGGTACTATTGCAGGTCATTATGAAATAAACAGTAATAAACTTTCATTACTAGCTTTTATTAAAAGCTAGTCTTTTTCTGGTATTTATAGCAATTACCTATTTTTCTTTCTTCATATTTCATGCATACTTCCTGTTACAGTTTCAAAAAGTAAATCAAGTTTTAACGTATAATTTGAAAGAGAGAGAAACAAAGTTTTTAAAATTAAATATATATATATATTTGATTACCAGCGTATTTTGAATAACAATTTTTTAATGATAGAAAAGAAACAACAGGCTTTTTTTTCAAACCATTAAACATACACAAATAATTTTTACAATATCAGAAAAATGCGTAAAATTTCAAAATAACAAATGAAAAGTTGGCAACACAATTAACTAACATTTACAGTTTTCATTTTTGTTTGTACGTAAAATGAAAATTCAAAACGAAATTCATAGCTCTTTTTATAACTATGCTCAGACGAAATAGTGATTGAGAGTGTTTTATTTATATTAACGTTTATAACGTAATGAAAAATTTATATTAACGTTGCATTATGAAGTAACGTGAGGGCTATGTAGTGATTGAGAGATAAATTGTTGTAAAGCAAATTAATAAAACTTTTCGATTGATCGTTTATTAGGGTCACATTTCGAAGTAATTATTTGACTTCTCGCAACGGGCTTCATAATTTTAACCAGCGTGTCGGATTTGGAGTTCTGGTGCCAGTGAAGACCTGTCGTTTAGAGGACGCTGATGCACGTTAAATCTATCGAACTCAAAGTCCTCCCGTTGGCGTGGTGTGGTAGTTTGGAAAGGGGGTGCTAGCTTAAGAGTCACCCTCGTCATTTGACCAAAATTCAGAATTACGAGGTCCGTCGTCAATAGCCCTTGTGTTGCCTCATATAGCGACGTTAATAGACTGAAGTGCTATTGAATTAGGGATAGAAAGGGCTATGTAAATTGTGTAGCGCTGCGCATCATTTATGCGCAAGGGAGGTTTCTGTGGTAACTGCATATATAGCACATACTGTGACTGTTCTGAAATAGTATAACTGCAGCACGGCCGTGCGCGGTCAATACGAAGGAGGGTGTCCGCCTCGCAGAAACCCGCCGGTCGCTTTTTTCATACTTGTTTTCAATTTTTTCCCCTACTGGACATTGCGTCACCACACATCCTTACACACACTCACACCCCCATGGGCAGCCTTTTTTGAGCCAATATCCTCATCACTACTACATCCAAATTGGAAGACACTCACTCTCTCTTCCACCAGATTCCAAAACCGAGCCACCAAAGATCATCGCCTCGAAGCCCCGCCTACCGGCCTGCCGCCACTCGTCCAATTGCCAAGCTCCATACAATCCAGCATGAAAATGCAACTTAACCAAGACCTATACAGAACTTTTTCTAGCCAGATACGGGTCTGAGGGTTCCCAGAAACCCATGTACCCGAAATTATATCCGTTGATCCGTTGTTCTGAAATAGTTGTTGGAATTACCAGTATGGGTAAACTCCCTGATTTAGACGCCTTCAATCTAGTACAAATCGTAAGTGCGCAACGCATGGGCCATTCAATTTCCAAAATAGTCAGACATTAAGGATTTTCAATGTCGACAGTGTCAAGAATATACCTAGAATACATGGTGGACAAAATCTAGTGATCGGAAAAACTGCAAAGTATAATTAGCATTGACAGTGTGTGGTGAGAGACGACTCAGGCGTATTGTACGTAGCCAGCAAAGCCAAACATTAGCTCAAATTACCACCCAGTTGAATGACGGGGCCATTCATACAGTCAGTAAGCGGACTGTGTAACACTCGCTTCACCGTATGGGTTTCGGGAGCCGTCGACCCACGAGAGTACCAACGCTTAATGCTCGCCATTGGACTGCGCGTCTTGCCTCGGCAAGAGAGTATAGAGACTGGAGTGTAGAGGACTGTGGAAACCAGTAACAGGGAGTGATGAGTCTCGATTCCGACGACTTAACTCCGACGGGAAGCTGAGAATATGGCGTCAGGCTCATGAAGCCATGGATCCTGCATGCCAGGTTGGAACTGTACAAGGGCATGGCAGCTCAATCATAGTCTGGGGTGTTCATTCGTGGCGCTGTTTGGGATCTTTGGGGCGTGTTCCAATCTCTCTCAATGCAATTCGGTACGTATTATTGCTGAGTCACCACCTCCATCCGCTTATGCTGTTCTGTTATCCGCAAGGTAATGGAGTTTTCCAGCAAGACATCTGTACCTCTCACCAGTCCCGGTTGGCTTCTGGCTGGTTGGAAGAGCATTCCTCTGTCTTTTCTGTTATAAATTGGCCATCTAGGAGCCCAGACTTAAATCCTATTGAGCATATTTGGGATAATTTGGAGCACGGCGTGAAAGGCCGTCACTCAGCACCAACGAACCTTACTAAATTATGGACAGCTTTAGCTAATATTTGGCAAGTCATTCTCGTGGAACGTTTCCAGAAACTTGTTAAATCTATGTCTCGTTGTGTGGCAGTCGTTATCAAGACTAGAGGAGGCCCAACTCGTTGGTAGATATGTTTCCCTAATTCAGTGGCACTTCAGTGTATAACGCTCACTCACTCACTCATCTTACTCTCTCACCCTCAGAGTGAATATTAAAGTCACACTATTCAACGAGGGCTTTCTGTGATGGACCTCATAATTTTGAACCATGGTCAAGTGACGAGGACGACACCTAAACAGCCAATCCCTCTCCTAACCTCCACATCACGCCAACGGGAGGGCGTTTGAGAGTTCGCCCCCCCCTCTTTCACGGTGGATCTTCAACGGTACTAGGCTTGGACTCATGACACGCCACCACGCGTCCGTTACCTTGACCACTAGGCTGCCGCGGCCCTCTCACCTTCCAGAAGGAATATTACTCAAAACACATTTTTGTAAATACACCCTAAATCGCGTTCAGGTGAAATATTATTCTTGTGTTGCATATATATAATTGAAACGCAGATAAAATTTCCTAATTATTTATATTCTCTCCGGTAACAAACTGCTCTTTTTCTTTACATCATGCTGAAAATGCTTGTTGGCCCCCTCTAATTTTCTGTCAAGCCTTTGACGGGAAAAAATTCATGAAGCCAGCTTAATAGGAAATGCGATAGATGATTTATTGCCTCCCTCGCTTTTTTATTCCCATAACTGTGGATCTCTGCTATTCCCTATTCTAAAACAAGATAACTATATTCTCTCTATCTAATAGGTAATTCTGATAACAGAACAGATGTGATAAAGACCATTTTTTTCCCGCATGAATTTGCTTACATATTTGCTTAAAATTGCATTTTTTTCAATGTGTTTCAACTGTCGTGTTTTAATCATGATAAAAAAAATGTGTTTAAATTGGTGTAATTCAGTTTTTTTAAAAATTATTTTTAGTAGGCAATAGAAATCAACATAGCCTTCATTATACTAAAAATTTCTATGAAGAGATGGAAAATAAATAAATAAAAATAAAAAAACATTTTCCAGAATATGACATTAATAATAAAAATTTCGGAAGTAAAATTGCTTATAATTTAAAAAGTTACTACTTTCAATTTAATCATTAATATTAATTTAATCCTTATCTCTAATTTATTATTCATTTTTATAACTATGATAACTATGAAGTAAAGCTAATCCACACACATTCTGAATGCACACGCAACATGCAGTAAATATTTAATTACTATAATTAATTTAATACTTATTAATTATAGTAATTAAACAGATTAATGAAATATTTCATAAGTTTTAAAACATGTCACACTGTTCCCTACATGGTGATGGAGAAAACGTAGAATATGCATAACTCACATAAAAATTATGGATAAGCAATTTATTACCTTATATATAGTCACTATATAAAAGAAATTATTATTTAACTTTAGGACTGGATTTTTTCATGCAATAATTACGAAAATAATATTTTTTCTAATAATGTGTATTGATACATTGAATGAATATTCGAGTTTTTAATTTTTATTAATCCTGTTCTCGATAATAACAGTTGGAGAAAAAGATATAATTTTGAAATACATAAGATTTTTAATATTGATGATATTACTATCCATAAAACTAAGTAGAATAATATGGGCAGGGGGCATATTTTTTTATATAGCAAGAATGAACCTAGAACGAACAGCATCGAAAATTTTTAATGCACCTCCCTCAAATAAAAGACCAAAGGGAAGGTCCCAAAGCAGATGGAAAGGTTGTGTGGATGAGGACTTTGCCATTCTAAAAGTGAAGAACTGGAGATCAATTGCTGGGAAAAGGGCAGAATGGGTAAAACTTCTGAGGAAGGTTCAGGCTCATAAAGAGCTGTCATGCCAATGCTGATGATGAATTTTTATTAAAGACATTTTTTCAGAGTTATTAGAAAGAGAATATCTTTAATAAATATGTCACTTGAATTAATTTTCTCGTCCAAAGCAAACTTTTAATACAATACTACTTATGTAACACATTTTTGCAGCATACCACAAGGAATCTATGTACAGATTTAAACCAAATTCTAATGAGATGAAAATCAGAATTTTTAATATTTGGAGGATTTTGATTTGATTTTAATTTACCTCGCACTATGAAGCTACTCTAAGGTTTTTGTCAACGAACCTCGTAATTTCGAACCACAGTCAAATGACGAGGTCGACATCTGAACTGGCACCCCGTTCTTCAAACTCCTACACCATGCCAATGAGATGATTTTGAGCCTCTGCAGCTCCTCTACATGCTGAGTCTTCAGTGGCACGGAGGTTTACCACTCATGACCATGAACACAGGGCCACTAATATATGAAGAAAATTAAGAAATACAGCGCAGTATAAACTTTTAAGCGTGTAATGAGAAACCTTATATGAAAAAAGATTACTGCTTAAGTATGTAAAAATGTATTAATTTGAAGGGGACTATACTGCTTAGTCCCCTTCAAGATAGAAAGCATTAAAAAGTAAAGTTGTCAATTTATGTCTTAAAATCGATTTGATTTAAGTCTTCGGACAACATCATATCTAATAAGCTAGATAAATCTCTACTAAAATAAATATCTATAAAAATAGAGCGGAACATCGGTTATAAGAATTTAAAAAAAACATAATACTAAGGAAAGTGAGAAATATATAAAAGTAAAAAAAATAGTACAAAAACACACAAGTATAATAACAACCCTTCCAAAATATATATATAGATTCATTTTAGCTTCCATTAAAATCATGTGAAATTTCATTTGATTTTTCCCCTTCGTCATCATTCAAAACACGACTATATTTATTTCAATCTTTCTTACAAAACAATAAAAATTAATTTTAAAAAAATCTAGAACATAATTTTGACTACAGTCCAGCTTACGGAATTTTGGGTCATAAAAACGAAATGATTGTTTGTTTACCCAACTCTTAAGTTGTTTTTTAAAAAGTTGTTTTCTAGAGAATGTGATTCAATTGTGAGTTAATATCGGATATCAGATGTCTATAAAATTATGTACGTAAACTGAGACCACTTTTTTTATGTGGTAATTGAAAAATACATGCATGTGAGTAAACAAATGAGTGCATTATGAACAAAGAGAGCTGAGCATAATCGAGTTTTGTGACTATAGCGTTTCTTTATATTTTCGTTTATGCGGTAATATCCTTGGCCAAAAGCAAAACAAAATAAAAAATAAAAAATCTCACATAATATTACTTTTGTTAGAAATAAGTATGAATACGAGTTCTTTTTTCGGTGGTTTTGAAACTTCGAAACTAAAATAGGTAAAGAGAAGATTTTCCAATTAATTTGTAATTAAGATTTTTTTTATTCAGAGACGCTCAATGCTCTAAGTATATAACTAGAACTTTATTTATGCGCTATTCTACAGACGCATCTAAAAAAGATGGATATTATGAAAACACATATAAAGTGAAAAGATAAATATAAGTTGAAATTAGATATTTTCAATAAAATTACGGTACTTTGTACTATGGATTTGCACTGAGCTCTCCACCAAAGGTAACAAGAACTGCGGCTGCCAATTCCGGAGTGTCTTGGCTATAGACCAGGGGTCGGCAACCTATGGCACGCGTGCCACGCGTGCGATTCTCAGTGGCACTCTGCACTATTCTACAAATTTGTCGATTTTTAAGTGAATGGAAGTTGATATAAATTTGTAATGAAACTCATTTGACAAACATCTTCAGAATTATGGGCATTTACAGAATTACGAAAAAATCTGAAAGATGCTCTAAAGATAAATTTACAACTATTTTATAAATTATTGAATGCCATTGCTGGAGAGATCTAACTGTTTGAAGAGAGAAAAAAAATTACATGTATTTTCTATTTTCCGCTTTTGGTTCTACCCCCATATCGAAGAATAAAATCTTACCTCATATGAAAAATATTTCGAGTCTGCAATTAAATTTTTTAACAACTGAATGTTCAAAATAACGTCAAATTGAAAGTCGCAAATTACACCCTGATTTTGCGATATGAAAGAAGAGAGATGCAAACGCTAGATTCGCATTAAAATTTTTATTTATCTTTTTATTTAACTATTATTAAGGGCAATATTTATATTTTATGTTGATTTTTTTTATAAATATTTTCAAAAATACATAATATATGTGCATTTTTAATTTTTTTTTACTCTTTTGTTGAAGAAATAGTTATATTTTATGCTGTTTACTTTATGTTAAGGTAATATCTTTAAATGATGCAAAATAAATATACAATAAAACTGTAAATTTATATTATTGACTCTATTCTTTAACTCTGCATACATTATAATTAAAATCGAATTGTTTTAAAAAATTTCTACTGTGTGGCACATGGAGTCATTTTGGTAGATTGGTTTGGCATGCCACAGCTAAAAGGTTGCCAACCCCTGCTATAGAGGATCTCCTGCAATGGGTCCATGAGTGGAATTAGACCAAGCTTTAGTTCTCTTGGGGTGTAACCTGGACACTCGAAGATATGTATCTTACTTTATGATGATTTTGATGCGGTACAGTACACCAAGAAGTAATATTAGCTATGTAGGTACATATTTACAACAAAGTTTCCAATGCATAAATGTGATCAGATTTTTTTATTATTTATTAATACCATTCTCAGAAGCAACACGAATACTAATGGCAACGGACTATGTAATTTTACTGGGGTGACACCTAAGCTGTGGCACCCCACTCTCTAAATTTCTAATCCATACTAACTTGATGACTTTGGACCTTCTCAGATTTAAGGTGTATTCGCTACTCTATTCAATAGGTCTTTGGTGGCACCAACAATTGAGCTCACAACTCGACTGAAACAAAACCGACCACGAGTTCGCGAACATAACTACTCAGCCATAGTGGCTAGTAAAAAATTTCAAATAGCAAAAATTAAGCCAACAAAATTTAATAACCTATCAGAAACCTAATGTAATGTCCTAAACTTGAAATTGTCTTGAAGAAGTAATACATTATTCTTTTCAGTTGTTCATTAAAAGATGAAACATATTTAGTTCGATTCAGTTCAATTCAGTACAGTAATAACACTATATAATTGGAGACTTGGCTATCGCCTTATGCTCCGACAGAATTTGGTGAATACAGTAAAATTAGAATCTATTGGTTGATATTAAAAATTCTTCCACTTTTTGGACATGCTCTATTGTTTTACAATTCACTATTGTTAAATAGGACCATTTTCCGTGGTTAGAGATAAAAATTTTCGTTGTGCTTTGTATTTGCTTCAGGTTAAAATGAAATGTTCTCTTCTTTCTGGCACTTGACATTCCGAACACAATGGAGAATCTGTTTGCTTAAAAAGAAAATAAACATCATTCAATGGTAGTTTTTTTTTTTTTTTTTGCTCGCATCTTATTAATTAAAAACATTGAGTTTCTATTGTTTGCTGCCTGTGTATTCCACTTTTCAAGATAATTATAATTTTTATATCTTCTGCTCCCTGTTCATGCTTCTTCATTTTTATTTTTATGATTTTTTTTAAATATATATGTAGATCTTCCACTGAAATCCAAGGAATAATACTCCAAAGATCTGGAGAGGCTTTGGCTAATTTATCAACTTCTTCATTGATCTCTATTCCCTTATGTGCTGGTACCCAAATGAATGTGATGAATTGAACTAGAGACTCTTGTTAAATTGAAAACATATTTAGAAAACATACTTCTATGAAAAGGAGGAGATTGAGGATATGAGTTATTTCGGAAATTATTTTTTTGCTGACACGCGTGTTTTTTTTCTCCTTCCAAATATTTTCTGCTTTTTTTCCCCTGTGGAATTTTTGGAATTTTGCTGTCGATAAAAACAATACCTCCCCTCCTCCCCCCCAAATTGAGAATTCAAGCACTAAAAGCCACTGAAGACCCACCGTGTAGAAGGGCTGATGCACATTAAACTGTCGAGGCTCACAATTCTCCTGTTGGCGTAGTGTAGAAGTTCGGAGGGGGGCTGCCAATTTTTGTGTCGTCTTTGTCACTTGACCATGGTTAAAAATTGCGAAATTCGCCGCCCATATCATTCGTATTACTTTATAGTCCGACGTAAATTTAAATCAAATCCTTGTGTCGCATGCTTTTCTCTAGTAATGACATTTTTAATTTGACTACACCTACCAAGATTGTTTTTGATAACACTTGCACTTTTTTAACTGACTATATCAAAGTGTTTTTTGACTATGTGTTTTCTTTTGTATCTATACAAATAAATAAAATTGAAGTGTCTGTTTGTAATTTCAAATTAGCAGCTTTTTACTAAAGCATTTAAAGGTAAATACGGTACTTATATCAAAACTTCAATTTTTAAAATTTTTGTCTGTCTGTCTGTCTGTTTGTTCCGGCTAATCTCGAGAACTTCTGGTCCGATTTTAAAAATTCTTTCACCAATGGAAAGCTGCATTATCAGCGAGTAACATAGGATATATTTTATCTCCATATTCCTACGGGAACGGAAACTATGCGGGTAAAACGTTGACGTTGCTTAAACCCCGCCAAGTTGGCGCAAAATTATGCATTTGGTCAATAATGGAAATTTTAATAAAAATTTCCTCACATTTGTAACAAATAACTGAAACATAGAGTAATTTAGCATCTTTACAAAAAGAAATTTTTTAAATGGTTTTTTTTATTAAACGTCTAACGTTTATTACGTTACGTTTGTTAAATGTCAAACTCAAACTTTCAGAAATATCGCCAAGTTGGCTAAAAAGTTCTCAATTCCGACAATCCCAGATATTTTAATGCAAATTTTCTCCCACTTTTTAAAGAGGGAAGCGAAATAAAGTTTTGGCGAATTGCGCGCGTGATTTTAAAAATTCTATGGTAATATTAATTGACAGTTTCATGAAAAGTTTTGATTTATCGAATATTTATTACTTTGAATTTTTTTTTAACCTAATTATACAATATTCATATTTTGCACAAAATGTTTCACTTATACTGATCCTAGATATTTTACATAGAGGTATTACTTTGAAGATATACTAGATATTTCTATGGAGGAGAAGCCATACAATATCACTCGCCGAATAAAATTAGGGAACTTTACGCAACACTTACTTAATCTTCGGTCTTTCTAATCCTCAAACCTTTTGGAATAAGTACAAAGACTACATGGCGGAAGATATTTTGCGACGAAAAACAACGAAATATGCCTTTCAATGAACACATCTACAACGAAACTCAATATAGGTTTTCAGAATGGTTAGGAAAAAGCTACATGATTTTGGAATGATTAGCCCTAGACGTGTCGACGGAAATGGTTTCGATAATGAAATTATTTGAGAATTAAACTACGATTTTATAGCATTGCAACTTCAAGTAGCAGAATTTATCCCTCAATTAACTCCAGAACAAAGTCACGTTTTCCAACAAGTGTTACGCAAAATAGAATCCGGCAGTGGTGCACTCTTTTTTTCTCGAAGCCCCTAGAGGAACAGGAAAAACGTTTTTGCTAAACTTACTATTAATAGCCATCAGAAAAACCTAGAAGATAGCAGTTGCTATGGCTTCTTCTGATATAGCAGTGATTTTACTGACCAACGGTCGTACTGCACATTCCGTTTTAAAATTATCGCTTAATCTTGCATTTGAAGATTCACTTACCTGAAATTTCAGAAAAAATAGCTCTCAAAGCAGGATGCTTCCACAATGTAAGCTTTTAGTATGGGGTGAAAGTACGATGCCTCACAAGAAAGCTATATAAGCGTTTAATCGGACTCTTCAGTATTTACGAGATAGTACAGATATTATAGGAGGAATGGTACTTAAATTATATATTGGCTGGTGAATTTTCAAAAATTCTCCCTGTAATCTAGAGGGGGTACATTAGCAGATGAAATCAGTCTCTATTAAATCATCAAGCTTATGGGCAAAAGTTGAAAAATTCAGTCATAAAACGAATATGAGAGTGTATCTTCATAATGACATAGATTCGGAACATTATGCAAAGACGCAATTGAAATTCGGTTATGGATGTTTGGACGCAAATGCTGGAGGTTATATTTTACTTCCAGAGAATTTTGTAATGTAGAAGAAAATGATGTAAATCTTATTACTCAAATTTACCCGGCCTTGCAACAAAATTTTAATTGGGATCAGTAGTTGCACGCAAGATCAATATTGGCGCCTAAAAATGACATTGTCAATAAAATCAACACTGAAATTTTAGACGTGTGGTGGAAATGAAGGAATATTTATTAATGGATATACAACCATGGATACAGAACACAAAGTACTTCATATCCCACGGAATTCATAAATTCGATTGAACTTTCGTGTGTACCCTCACATAAACTTTAATTAAAAATAAATGTACCAGTTACGTTTATGCAAAATATCGATTCTCCTTGACTATATAATGACATTGTCCATAAAATCAACACTGAAAATTTAACGACGTGTGGAGGAGGAAGAAATATTTATCAATGAATACAATCATGGATAAAGAACAAAGTACTTCATATCCCACGGAGTTCTTAAATTCACTTAAACTTTCGGGTGTACCCTCACATAAACTTCAATTAAAACTAAATGTACCAGTCATACTTATCCAAAACCTCGATGTTCCTCGACTATGTAAAGAAACGAGGCTTTGGATCATAAAACTGATGCAGAATATACTTGGTGCCAATATTTTAACATATGTCATGAAAAGGGATAGTGTTATCATACTTCGAATTCCAAGTATCCCCACTGACCTACCGTTTCAATTCAAAACGAGTTCAATTTCCAGTTTTACTGTTGCTATTAACAAAGCTAACATTTCAGGTAGCAGGGGTACATTTGGAAAAGCAATGTTTTTCCCATGGCCAACTATATGTAGCCTGATCGGTGTGTCCAATGTCCAAATCTTCGCATATTTGCAACTGACGGAAGAGCATATAATATGGTATACAGTAGCATCTTAGAATAATATTCTGTTTTGAGCTCTTTTAAAGAGAAATTATACATTAAACATAGATACTTTCGATTTTTAAAAATATTAATAGTTTAAGTTATTGATTTTTTGTTGTTAATTATTATAATAAATTACGTTTTCAGTTTTTTAAAACTAAGCTCAATTTTAGAATTTTTAAATTTTATTGGTTCCAGTCAAGCAATAAAAAATTACCATATTATATTATTTACTTTTTAATTATAATAATTACGCCTTGGATAGTTATTTTAAGACATCAACGCGAGCGGAGCCGCGGGTAAAAGCTAGTTTTGTATATAAATGCTGACTCACTTTAATAGACTTTGTTGCTCCAAATCTTACAAAACCCATAACTGTAACTGACCTACACGTCCCCCCCCCCAAATTGACAGGATTTTGATTACATAGTTCGAGGGCACATACTGTCGGAGCCTTTCATGTATAATTTCAATTCTATACTCGCTGTTTCACAATTAGGTTGAAATATCGTTGTAACTGTTTCAAAGAAGTTTTTAGTAGATGCCAAGTTATTGACTTTATCAGATACAAAATACTAAAACATGTTTCATAAATGACATTGATTAATAAATATAAATAAACCAAAAATTTTCTATGATAAACGTGTTACCCCATATTTGG
Organism: Trichonephila clavata; assembly: GCA_019973975.1. Classification (NCBI taxonomy): domain Eukaryota; kingdom Metazoa; phylum Arthropoda; class Arachnida; order Araneae; family Nephilidae; genus Trichonephila; species Trichonephila clavata. Next base: position 95,673 of record BMAO01038810.1, on the reverse strand, counting down.
TTTTATTCTATAGACTAGAGTCTCGGTAACCTATGGCACGCGGTACGATTTTCAGTGGCACTCTGCACTACTCTACAAATTTATCAATTTTTGATTGGAGGGAAATCGATAAATCCTCATTTGACAAACGTTTTCAGAATAATGGGTATTTACGGAATTATGAAAAAATTTAAACTATTGAATGTCATTGTTGGAGAGATTTAATTATTTGAAGAGAAAAAATTGCATGTACTCTATTTTTTGCTTTGGGTTCTATATATCAAAGTAAAAAGTATTTTCTCTTGTGGTGACCTATAGTTACCCCTTACATTCGAACCCTCCTGTCTATCTGAAAACCCGGCTAGATGAGTAGGAGGAACTAAATAATCCATAGACATTATTCCAATCTATTAATTATCCAATCTCATTTATTAATTCTTATCACTTATTAAGAAACAGACTCAACACAATTCTAATTAAGGTATATAAACAATGGTAGAGTGCAGAAGTGAGATATACAAATGTGAGGATAATATTACAAAACTTCAACTGAATCTAAAATAGCTTAAAACGCGCACATTTACGACTGCGCCGCACACTAATAATCAGCTTTTGCTTAATCAAGTTTACAGTACCTTATTCCTTAATGCTTGGGTTCCTTCACGGAGAACTTCAGGCACTATCGTTAGCTGGATCAAATGCGGATGGTTCCACGCTCTGTAATATTTAATTACACTGCTTTTCAATCTTCAATAACCACTTCTCCTTGCACACATCAAACGTATCAACCTCGCTTAACTTGTCAACAACTACGTGACGACAGCTGAACTCTTCACTTTACTTCATTTAACTTAACTTGACCTCTTACTTCGCTCTCCTTCAACTCGCGAAAACCGAATTTATATAATATTCCTCATTTACATAAATCACATTTGGTTTATCGATGAAGGTTGGTTGAAATAAATATTTTGATTTAAAGATAAAAGAAGAAACCCGTATAGATCCGTCACACCCTTATGAAAAATATTTTGAGTTCAAAAAGAAATCGCTTAACAACTGAATGCTCAAAATCGTGTTAAATTGAAAATCACAAATTATACCCCTGATTTTGCGATATGAAAGTCGAGCGGTGTAAGCACTTGGTTCGCATTCAAACTTTTATTTAACTATAATGAAGGTTAATAATTATAGCTTATGTTGTCTATTTCTTATTTACTCAATATTTTAAAAATACATAACATATATGTACAATTTTAATTTTTGTTTTGAAAAAATAGTTATATTTTATGCTGCCTTATTTTTATGCTAAGAAATATCTTTAAATAATGCAAAATTAATACACAATAAAACTGTAAATCCATATTATTGACCCCTATACTCTAATTCTGCCTGCATTATCACGGAAGTCGAATTGATTAAAAAATGTTCTAGTGTGGGGCACACTGAATCATATTCAGTGGCGTAACGTACACCCCCGCAACCCCCACACTGCGGGGGGGGGGGCAAGGCTTCTAGGGGCCCAAAGCCTGATGACACCATTAACGTAGGTTTTCTCAAAATTCGCTTTACATTTTAAAAAATCGAATTTTTAAGTGATTTTCCAATTGGCGATCTAACGTCATTCATAAAACTTAATACGCTCATTAGATATCTTTAATCCTACAGCTAAATCAAAAAACATTTTTTTTATTTGCTGTAATCGAGATGACGAGAGATACTTTTCTTAGTTGGGTTTTCTTTTTAAACCTAGATTAAACAAATAAAATAAAAGTTAGACGGAGAATCGGATGAAATGCTAGGGAGATATAAAAATTCATCACATCACTTATTATTACAGTATACATTCAGGCAGAAGGGAAAAAAAGATATAATTTACTTTTTAAGAAGCAGCAGTGTAAATTACTGGCGTCTTTAGGCCCCCCCCCCCCGTGTTTCAATTTCATTTAGCGAAGTCGTAAATAACGTACATCTGTTATGCTTTTTTCAAGTAAAATAGCATTACGATACTTGGAAAAGCATAGAGAGGATTTTAAATGCTAATTTGATGATAGATTAATGAGTATTCAATCAAATGAAGCATAATGAGAAGAAAGCATAATGGAATGTATCAGTTTTTTATTTCTTTTTTCATGAGATCATTTTTGCTTTATACAAAGAACTCTCCTTGTTAAAAGTTACACAGTATATATATATATATATATATATATATATATATATATTATATATATATAAGCTAGAATATAATCGAACTTTAGGTGAAGCTTATCTCGGGATTCAGAAATGAAAAATGAGGTAAGTGACAGCTTTATTCTTTCATAAGAATTTTAAATTGAAAATTATTTTGCAGTGTTCGTGTCTTTCTTAGTGTTCGTTTTTATTTAAGTTACCAGGTCATCTAGATTTCCGGTTTGAATAAATGTTATAAATACTCTCTAATTTTACACATTGATGAATTTCATGGGCCTCGATCTGACTACGTCAGACAGGTGGCATTAGAAACAACAACAACAACAATTTTATACATTTTTTTGCTTCATTTACTCAGACTCCGGTTGATTTTGTATTCAGTTATAAGTTTAATATTAAATATTTTTACGTGATGTATAAAGGTACATTATGTTATGGTTTGGCAGTCCTTTGTGAATACATATATATATACACACACTTCCCAGAAAAGAATGTTATTATGGACGAATGAGAGAAGATAAGCCCCCCCCCCCCTGAAGAAACCACTAGATTTTATAATTCAATGCCGAAGCGACTTCAGGAGGTTTTCAAAACTCGGGGTTATCCAACCAGCTATTAAATAGATCATTATCGTTTTTAAATAATTTTTATAGTTACTACTAAAACAATAAACGCAGACTTTTTTTTACTTGATTTTTGTTGGTATCGCTACAAACCTGTCCTTATTTTAAAAGCTATGAAAGCAAACCGAGTTTACTTTTGTTATTTTCAATACTTGGAATGAACTAAATAAAATTATAATTTTAAAAAATTCCGGTTTTGAACTTTTTTTTTTTTGCGTTGTTTATGTAAGCAGTAGTAGGTGAACTCAGACACTTTTTCTAGCACACAAGTATATATATATACTAGCTGACCCGGCCACGCGTTGCTGTGGCTTTAATACGTTAGTTCAATATTATCCTAAGCTATTCAATGCAGTCAAATTAATCTTCGTTTATAATTTTGGAGGGTTGAAATAAAGTATAAAACAACAAATTATTTTAATTTTGCATTTCATCCATCTCCTATTTGAGTGTAGTATAATGCATGAATCACTAACGAAGTCATTAAGTAACAACATATGAAGATTTAATTTTATAAATGTGGTGAATAACGTTGATTCTTTGCAATTTTTAAAAAATTATTTTTATCATTTTAAAGTATAACAACAAATAATTCTATGTAACTAATCGCTAATCGGTGCACAATATTTTTCGGTAACCCGTATTTTGCTAACTCAAATAGATTCGACGGTTTCCGCACACGTGAGCATGTAACATCTAGGTGCTCATTCGAGAAACATGGATTTTCTAAGTCCAAGTATCAAATGAATATTGTTAGGGTTTCAGATTCATTTATGGTCATCGCGAAAGCCAAACGAATCTGGAATTGAAGCCTTTTGAATGGTATTAGAGATTCTGACGGTATCAGTGGAATACGTGGCAACAGTTTCCGTAGTAGAATAACCGAATCTTCGTTTAAACTTTACAGTCAAAATGTTTGCTTCAAGAAGTTCCCGGTAATTCTTTTGATGATGAAACGTGCTCCGTTGCATAATCTAGGTGGATTTAAGTTACGCAAAAGAATATCCAGGGAACTAATCTTCAACCGAAGATTGTGTGGTGACATTCCTTTTACTTCTAGAGAATTCAAAAAATCGGTTGGAAAATTTGCGGTTTTGTTTTCATCAACAATAGTGTCGATAATATGCAAAATTATATTATGATCGGTTGAGTTGTTTCGGAGTCCATTGCGGACAAACACTATGACACGTATATTTTATACATAAAGATATATATGTCGAATTCTAGTTTCATCAAATAGGTTCGCTCTCTACTTTTGGTTTCTGTTTGGAAAAATTCCAAAAAATCATTTATATCTGGACTCAATTTTTTGTCAACATTTCTTCGATTATATTCTAGAGTAAATTCAGTAGGATTAATTTTCAAAACGACAGCAATTAACATATAGCTGTAAGATTTGGGTTCTAAGCCTAACGCGGATAAGCTCCTAACATTTACTTCAATTTCGCTATGTAACTTTTTAAACTTTGGAATGTCATTCGATTTATAAACTGGAAGCAGGTTTATTTTTTATTCATATGGTTATTAATTATTACTTCTTTTTTTCCAAATCTTTTTTAAGAAGCTCAACAGCAGAATCATAGCTTAATTCATTAATCTCAAAACCTTCTATTGCTTGAGCAGCTGAACCAGATACATAGCTTTTTAAATAATAAAATTTTTCTATTTTCGAAAGTGAATTATTATCATGGATTGAAATTCGGAACGTATTCCAGAAGCTTTAAACTGAGTATAATCTCCATAAAATTTTTGAATCATTAATTTTGGAAGTTTAACAATGCTATTTGTATTTACAGAAGTTGAATTCTGATCTGTGTACCGCTACACACAATGGAATTAATCCGACTTTTGTTTTATTTTCTTGTTTGAGCGAAAAATTGTTGTAGTTATTTTGTCACAGTAATCAAATGAAGTACTTAATTCAGTGTCATATTGTTCTAATGTGTGGTTTCACTTAAAATTAAGCCATCAATATTTCTTAACTCTTCCGATCGAGTTATTATTAAATTCAAATTTTCCTCAAGGGAATCAAAATCAGTCAGTTCTTCTTTTAATAAATTATCAACGGCTTTAATTAACCGTGTCGCTGCCGTTCTTAGTGCTGTTCGCACTTTTTTGTTTTTTTCGATGCTTTCTATTATAATGAATAAAATCTTACCTTTAGCAGGCTTCACACACTTCAAAGCGCTATTCCAAATATCAGTTAATTCAAAAAGAGAATTCAAAACAATGGTTATATTTACGATCTCGTATCGTTCATCAAATTTCGAGAACAATTAATTGTTCCAACATTTAAATCTATAAATATAAAGATATATATATAAGATCCGGCTTGGGGCCCAAGACCTGACCTTGCGGGGGGGGGGGATTATTTTCCGTTACGCCACTGATCATATTGGTAAATTGGTTTGGCACGCCGCAGCTGAAAAGTTGCCGACTCCTGCTGTAGACAATGTTGTAGGCAATGCTGTAGACTAGTGTTTTATAAAAAATCTCATCAGTCAGGAGAAATTTTCCAAAACTGACGTATTGCATATTCTAAATTGAAAACTCTGTGTCGATTTATGTGTAAGTATATATAATAAACTATTTCAAGGATTCACAGCTTGGTACATTTAAACACAGAAAATCTTGTAAAATGCTTTGGAAAATTACGTTATAGCTACACTGCAACACCAAGAAAGACAAGAGATAGCACAACAAAATTTATTTTGTAGATAACATGCTGACAAAGTATCAAATGATTAAATTTATAGACTTCTGTGAAGTGTAGTTCCTGCCAGAATCAGTGGCCAGAGTAGTCGCCATTGTTGGAGATCACCGCTGCCACACGCCTCGGCGTTGATTCACAGAGACTTTGGATGTGTTCTTGGGGTACAGCAGACCAAGCCGCTTCCAAACGTTGCCAAAGTTGATCTGGTGTGGCAGCTGGGGGTGTAATCTGGGTCAATCGTTGAGCAACCATGGACCACATGTTTTCTATCGGCGAAAGATCTGGAGAGCGAGCCGGCCAGGGAAGCAATTCAATCTGGTAATTGACGAAGAACCTTTGGACAAAGCGTGCCACGTGTAGTCGCGCATTATCCTGTTGAAATATGGTTGTGGCCCTGAAGGTAAGGAAGGACAACTGGCTCCAACACATCGGAGATGTAGCGCTGGCTGTTTAATGCAATGGGTACTAGAGGAGTGCGAGAGTAATATCCAATACCGCCCCATACCATAATACCCGGAGCAGGACCAGTGTAACGGTGAATAACGCAGCTGTTCAGCATTCTTTCTCCACGGTGTCTCCAGACTCCAATTCGACCATCGTGGTGTTGCAGACAGATGCGTGACTCGTCAGTAAAGACAACTTCTTTCCATTCTGCCGCCCACATCCTTCTTTCATCGCACCATTGGCGGCGGAGACGTCTTTGGTTCTGCGTCAAGGGTAAACCAAGTAATGGACGGCTTGTGGACAGACCCCTCTGCTGTAAACGGCGTCGAATTGTACGCGCAGACACTGAATGATGTTTTACAGACTCAATGTGCTGTGCTATGGTTCGTGATGTGACTGAGCGATCCGTCACTGCCATGCGCACAATTTGCCTGTCCTCATGTGAAGTGGTGCACTGAGGTGGATGCGATCGACCACGTCGGTCCGTCGTACCCTCCTGCATCCAACGGTCCCATATCCGCATTACATTTGTTTGGTTTCGTCCAACACGACTACCGATTTCCCTGAAAGATAATCCACAATCTCGGTAGGCCACTATCCTTCCTCTGTCGAACTCGCATACTTGATCAAAAGCTGATCGCTGTTTTCTACGAAACATAACTGATCGTTTTTTTAAAAAACCACAAGAAAAACACAACTGCCGAGCTTGAAATCGTCGAAATCTCCAAGCCTTAAATAGCGCTTTGAGGTGGCGCCACAGGCGTGCGTGATGTGTGTCTGCGCTGAAATTCTAATCATTTGCATATCTCACCTCCACTAATGCATATTGTAAATTTCATGTTTTTTGCGTGCTTCCTTCAGGGTGTTGCATTTGCGATGGCCAGCAGTGTAGTACAAATTATTGCAAGCTGCCTATAAACATCCTTAGATGATTCACTTGTCGATAATTTTATTCATAGTACTATACCCTGCAATAATATAGTATATGAAAAGATATTTACATTCAAAAAATTTTCTTCATTTGTAATCACTTTGAAACAATTTTCTTGCTTGGTCTAAATACCCTTCATTTTTATGAAAAAATTACTTCAGCTTTTTCGGCAAAATGTCCTTTTGTGGAAAGATTTATTTATGTCTATCTTCTATAACATCCGTATTCAGACTGTACTCCATCAATTTTGATTGAGAAGGCAGTTGATTAGGATGATTTGAGATTTGTGTGTTGTTGTATAATCACATTATTAAAACCATGTTGCATAAGGTGCAAAGTGCATAATTTACGTTTTTGTATGTATGTTACACTAAAACATATTTTTCTTAAACTTCTGTGCTATTTTTTTCTTGCACAGTATAGTATTTTCTTAACTAATTACATGAGTGATATTAAGATCTAGTGATATTCTCAGTACTTAGATACTATCGCAACCATATTGGCGACATTGAATTAAACGACACGATTTTTAAAAACAAAATATGAATATCGAGCGCGTAGTCGAAAAATACCATGAGAAAAATAATAAGTAATTATAAATAAATAATAATCAATAAAAGAAAAATGTAACTAATTTTTATGTAATTTAATTTTTATTTTATTATTAATTTTATATTAATTATTGTATTATTATACATATAATAGCAATTATATTATAATAATTATATAAAATCATTTTACCATTCAATTTTATTGTTTAAGTATTCGATAAATCCCAGATTCGCATTATTGTGTTCGAGCTTGCCATATCAACGAACGGTAGGCTTAATATGTCGGCAATCGGAGAAATACGAAACGAAGAACATGGTTGCCAATTCAGCGTTTACGGCAAGAGTGAAATCGGGGTTGCCAATTTGGCAAGTTATCTTAAAAGTTGGCAAGGTTGCGATAGTATGTAAGTACCATATTCTCTGAAATAATGGCATTCGAAGTTTTGATTCAACGCAAATAATTTCTCAATTATTTCAACAATAATACTTTATGTATATTGCCAAATTGATTGTTTTTCATTTGAAAATATGCATTATATATGTAATCAAATAGGCAATTTATTATTTCCAATTTGATTATTTTTTACAAATACTAAAAGCTCTTAGAAAATAAAGATTACTTCAATCACAAATAGGTAATAAATCAATACGATTTATAAGTTTTTTCAATTAATGTTAAGCTTAACTAATTATATAATTTATTATTCTTTCAATAGACAAAAATTTTATACCTTACAAATGACATTACTTAACATCTACTGTGTAAAAAATGAAGTATTTAGTTATTTTTGAGTCAAGCTTAACTTTTCCACATTCTATTTGTTTGAGAGAATCAGGACCTTAGACAAGAGTCTTATCTTAATCCATATTATCACTAATTCACAACTTATCGCTAAATTCTTCAGTTAAGGAGAATTTATACTTAGAATTTTCAGTGCTACACTGTTTGAAATTTCTTCGTTCCTTCATAGAGTAAGAAGGACTCATTTTTGAAAGCTAAGCATATTTAATAAAAATTCCATCTCGTTTATTTGGAATTTGTTTACTAAGGTAATATTTAAATTTTAGAATTTTTTGTATTTAATTATAAGTCACCTTATTAATATTTGTTGGTCTAACAATAATATTCAGTTAATTGTGCTATTTGTCCTTGTAGAGAGATTGTGTGATTTATATCTTTTCCTGAATGTGTGCTGATAAGTCAATGCTTATTACAATATTACCTTCGAATTTTAATTGTGTAAGATAATTTAAAAGCAAGGCTAAAAATCTTGAAGACTTCGAAGATACTTTTCCTGAAGTTATTTTTCGAATGTTTATTATTTTCTAAGAAATATTCAAAGCATTAAGTGAATCCTTTTTAAATTGGTTTTTAAGATGAATGTGTGTGTGTGCATTTTTTACTAAACTTTTTTTCCCTAGGGTGACCTTTTGTCAATCGACTGTATTTGTATAAGAGATTTCATCTTTTCTAAATCTTCATCAAAACTTTTTTATCATTTTTCATTAAAACTAATATTTAAATAGTAATGAAACCATCAAAGCTTATAGTATCATAAAAATATGATTTCTGCGTGAACTTTTTCCACTCGTTCTCTGTCTCTCCACATAGAACTGATAATAAATGAATTTTAAATAAACTCACAGCACATTTATAGTATTGGATTCATTCTAATTTTAAGGACAAATTAAATGGACACGCTGAAAGTAAAGAGCAATATTGTCTTAAAAATGTTTATATATGAACATAATTTTGTTTCACATGATAAATAATGCAAAAAATTTCTATAAGAATTATTTTTGGTAAAAAAATAGATGTTTCTTTTGTGTGATTGTTGTATATATATAGTCTATAAGATAATTGTAGTATGTTTACATTTCTTATTTTATTATTTCTATTCTTTTCATACTTTTGCTAAGTGCTATTTTTCAGCCTTTGCTTTGTTTTGAAATTGTATTTGGGTCCAGAATCTGGCAATAACTTGTTTATTGTACTCAGATTTAGCGCGGGCTCTGCATTTCAGTATGCAATTTTTGGGTAAGTTACCTTTTCCATATAATGGATTTAGATTTCCTATCCATTATTTCCAATTGATATTTGCTCGGTATTATTAACAGAAAAAAGGGGGAAGGTTGGCTGGCCAAAAAACATGTTCAACCCCACTTTTATACAGAAAGATTTTTTTAAAGAAAATTTTATGTATACTAGCTGTCCTAAGTCAGCAATGTTGATAATACTGAAGCATCCATTCTTTTATATTTTACTGTGTTATTTCAATTTTTCATATCTCCTTCTAATTTCTGTTGTCTTGTTATCTAGCAATTGATATTCTTTTAAGTATTAATCATGTTGAATCATCTCTCTTGTAGAGAAATTTTGATTATATATATATATATATAATTTTTTTTGTAATTCTGTTCGTTCTACTGAAATTCATTCTACTGAAAATGCCTGCGTAAGAATAAGACGTAAATATTTCCTGTGAAATTTTTTGAATTATTTTGAAACAAAAATGAAATAAATACACTGTGTGATGAGAAAAAAAAATCCGAACACCAAGAAAAAATTATTGTAAACTAATGAAACTACGGCAATACATTTATCTAGGTAACATTTAATTAATTAATTTCAAGATAACAGGTTAATGCAAGCGCGAAAAGAGCCATTTCAAATGTGAAATGAGAATACATTAATAACAGGTGTAACTTCCAAAATTTTGAATGTAAACATGCAAACGTGTGTCACACATGTATAGGATATCAGTTTGGGGGATAGAATTATATGACTGTTAATTTTGACCGATCAGCTCAGCCCTCATAACAACTCAGTATAATCGCTCAGCAATAAATCAATACATAAACTCAGCTATTCTATTGCCAAGGTTATATAAGAATTATTTATGTGTGACAATTTTTAGTAGGGAAAATTCAGAAACTTTAAAAGCAGAAATTTTGTTCTTTACCTTCCCAATTCCGATCTGTTTTGACTTTCTAAGCCACTAAATTAAAAAAAAAAATTTTAAAGAGGTAAGGAAACAATGTATGCATATGTGTATTTGAAAGTTATTTGTGAGTTAGAAGCAACTTTAAAGAACTATTTATGTTTGCATAAAAATTATAAGATTCTCTCTTACATATCAATTAATTCTTAGAAAAAATTAATCTGAAGAACTGAAAATTTAATTGTTTCTTCCTAAGCGAAATCTGTACAAAATTAATAAACACGTTACATCTGAGCATTTCTTTAACTGAACAGAGTAATTTGTAAAAGGCTTTTATATATGAAAACATATTTCCAGACAAAAAAGTGACAACAGATTCTTGAAATAACTAAAAAAAATGAGAGTGGGAAGAATAGAAAAAAAAAAGAAAGAAAGAATAAACGCGAAAAAGAGGAATGATTTTCAAGTGCAAAGATGAAATCAACACTGTATAATTAAATAAATGTGAAAGACTTAGGAATTAAATCCATTACGGACTCATTAATTATTAATGAGTAGTAAACAGCTGTTATTAAAAATTTCAATGCATTGCTATTTGATAATAAGAAGAGTTTTCGTTATCAAATAATTCTACTCCAAAGAGTAATCCATCTCGTAAAGAAGCATGTATGAAAATTAGCCACTTAAAAGTAAATTTGTTCTAATTAGGATAAAATATATCAAAAAGTTTCATAAAAAACCTTATTAAGTTATTTTTTATATAATTACAAAAATATTTTTTAAATTTAGATTCATGTAATGGATACATTCATTTTTAATTATATCGGTTAAGCATTTGTTATACTCTTATAAGATTTGTTATTCATTATTTTTTTCTCAAGTTAAGATATTTTAAAAGTTATGGTAAAATATATATTTATGTATATAGTTGATTATATAATTTAATTTGTAAATAAAAAGTAGGTTTATTAAATACACATATCATATAATTAGATAATTTTTTCTGTTTTTAAGAAACCTGAACAGTTCCAACTACAAATCTGACATATCAGACAATCAGTTTCTGAAATGCTGTCACATGAAATGGAAATGTGTAAGGCGAAAACATCTGTTTGTACTATTATGCAAGAATATGCAACTGATTTTTATTCCACGAATGACGAAATAAGGGGGAAATAATTTTATAGCTACTCTAGTATCTCAAGGATTTCTTGTTTTAACTTATTATATATGCATTTTCTTTCGTTCAAAATCTTCTATAGAAGCCATGAATTGTAAATAAAACCCATAAAATATTTGAACAGGAAAAATAATGATGAAACATCTTTGAAATTTCAATGAAATTAACAAATCAGAGTAATAAATGAACAGTTTACTTATATTTTTTAGAAATATTTTGATTCTTTTTGTAAACTTATTGCGTAACAGAACAAGGCATATCACTTTTTGAAAATATTATGAGTAATACATTATTAAACTCTCTCTTTTTAATTGTTTGAGAATTACAGAAAGTACACTGCTGACCACACAAAATGCAACACCTTGAAGGAAGCTTGAAACTATGTGAAGTTTACATCATGTGTTGGTTGTTGTTGTTGTGTGTTTTATATTGAAATACATATGAAGACGAGAAATGGAAAAACAAAAACATATAGTAACAAACACAGAAGAATATAGACTTTTTATTACAGACGATAATGCCTGCATACAACAGAAGGGATAAGCTGCTTTCTATTCGAGACGGGAATCCGTATCAGAAGAAAGTCCGCCTTCTTTTCCCGAAGATACATCCATGCCTTATTCGGGATTCGAACCCGATCCCACTTGGTTACAAGCCGAGGGTCATATCCACCATACTGGCTGGACGGCATCATGTGCTGTGGCGAAGAAATATGCAAATTATTAGCATTATAGCGCAGACGCACATCACAGGAGACCGTAGCGCCACCCACAAGCGCTATATACTCGTAAGGGGAGAACAGACTGGCGATTTGAAAAACGGCAATTGTTTTTTCATGCGGTAATTTTTTTTTTCGCGTAAGCTGTTTTCTTATGAAATTCATCGAACGTCTTTTGACTAAGTTTCTGAATTCGACCGAGGAAGAATAGTGGCCTATAGGGATTGCGGATTATCCTTCAGAGAAATCAGTCAGCGTGTTGGACGAAATCAAGCAACTGTGTTGCGGAGTTGCGGATCTGTCATCTCTGGATGCAGAAGGAAACGACGGACCGACGGGGCCGATCACACCCACCTCGTTGGACTACTGCCCATGATGACAGGCGGATTGTGCGCATGGCAGTAAGGGATCGCGCAGCCACTTCACGAACCATAGCACAACAGATTCATTCTGTTACAAATCATTCAGTATCCATTTGTACCATTCGACGCCGTTTACAGCAGAGTGGAATGTCCGCAAATCGTCCATTGCTTCGTTTACCCTTGACTGGAAACCACAGGTGTTTGCGCCGCCAATAATTCTATGAACGGCGGATAACGGAATGGAATGGCATTGTGTTTACTGACAAATCCCACTTCTGTCTGCAACATCCCGATGGTAGAATTCGAGTTTGGAGACACCATAGTGAGAGGCTCCTGAACTGTTGCGTTATGCATCACCATATTGGTCCTGCAGCAGGTACCATAATTTGGGGGTGGTATTGGGTTTTCCTGCTGCACCCTTCTAGTACGCATTGCCAATACACTGAACAGCCAATGCTACATCTTTGAGGTGTTGGAACCCGCGGTCCTCTCATACATTCAGCGCTTTCCATCAGCCATATTACAACAGGATAATGCGCGACTACACGTGGCACGCAATATTCAAGAGTTCTTCTTTACCCATCAGATTGAATTGCTTCCTTGGTCTGCTTGTTCTCCCGATCTATCACCAATCGAAAACGTGCGGTCCATGCTTGCACAACGACTGGCCCGGGATACACCAACCGCTGCTACACTAAATCAACTGTAGCAATATGTGGAAACCGCATGGACTTCTGTACCCCAGGAATACATCCAAAGCCTCTTTGATTCTATGCCGAGGCGTGTGACAGCAGTATTAGCCAACAATGGTGGCTATACTAGCTATTGATTTTCTCATCATCCACATGTCACAAGAAACTGTAATTTTAATCGTTTGATCTTTGTACAACATGTTATCTGCCAAATAAATTTCGCTGTGATATCTCTGGTCCTTCATGGTGTTGCATTTTGTGTAGCTAGTAGTGTATTAAGAACATAGCTGAATGCATTTAAATGGTTTCTAGAAAAGTAATGTTACCTTTTGGATTGCAGAATCATATTTGTATAATATTTACTTCTTGTTTTTATCGCTTGCTTATTTCTCTTTTCAAATTTTGTAATATTATGAAAGTTGTTGATTTTACCTTTCAAGCACAGCCTAAAAAGTAAATAAAATATTTAAAAGAAATCCTGAAAAAATATGATAAATGCAATTATTAGATCAATTTTTGAATGTTTTGGGGAAGATTAAGTATCATTCAAATGATTCCCACATACACGGAAATTGAATTAATTGGACTTATTAGCCATGCTTCCCTCTTGAAGGGGCTTTAGTATATATATAATTCTTCTAATAAATCTCTATCAATTTTTCTTTCAATGAAATTATTATTCTACTCATATATATCACATGTACTTTATTAATTACTATTATATTACATTATTTGTGTTGAGATTTTGCTTACCATCTCTTTGAAGTTTGTTGAAAGAAAATATTTCAACCGAAATAAAAGAAGATATGTTACGTTTCTCTGTATCATTTCCAATTTTTTTTTAAAAAAATATATCCAGTATTTAAATAGATAAAGTAGCATTTAAAATACGGTATTTTATACAAACTGGGGGGAAAAAATAGTTTCTATAGCAATATCTAAATTCAAAAACTCGAAAAACCTATGTCTATCCTCTACTGAATCTAAATCACCCTGAGGTCTTATAGTCTGTTGCCTTCCCTTACTTTCAAAGCTAAGCTGCGGCTACACTCCAAAAAGAAAATGCACAACTATACGTCACCCACCAGATTGTATTGCTGTCTTGGCCTGCCTGTTTTATCTCATGTTCAGCACATCTGGTCAATGGTTAGAAAATGTCTAGCCCGGCATACACCTTCTAATATCTGATCCGACTAATTTTGTCAATCTATAGAGGCAGCAAGGGTTTTTATATCCCAACAAGACATCCAAAACTTCTTTAATTCAGTGTCAAGGCTTATTACAGTGGTTGCTCATAAACGTGACGGCAACGCGTTCAATACTGATTTCTTCATTTTCCTCAAATCGCAAACGGGTACATTTTCAATAAATAAATCTGGCTTTGATATTTTTTGTCCTTTTTCGTGTTACATCTTGAATGGTGAGCATATATATAGTGTAGAAAGTATTCGTACAAGAGTGTTTTTGCGAGAAACTATGATTGATTTTAATATGGTATTTAGAATAAAATACGGTCAACTGTCGCTAATTCAAGCATTCGATAATACGAACCTCTCGCTAATTCGAAGTATATGCTCAGTCCCTAGAAAAACTCTTGATATTTCGTGCTAAACAATATGTTTTGGTACACTCAATATTTCGAAGTAAAATCTGGGGCTGGCCGGACAACAGCACGCAATAATTCGTAGTTATGTAAAACTCTCGACAATTCAAACACTCACCATCCTGTACAGTCCCGTAGCAAACAGGTTGGAACTTACAAGTTTTGTGTTGTATTGTCTCTGCATGTCTCCCCTGTAACGTAGCCCCTTTGATGACAATCTGTCTGCTATCACTTCTTAGTATTTTCCGATTCCTCAGGCAAAAAGATACTTTTATCGCTTTCCTTCTTCATGTGGATGATAAACCAACAGCACCTGTTGTCAGCCGTCCATATCTTTTGTTTAACACGTGACCATGCTACACATGAGTTCAGAAAGGATGGTCCGCCATTGTAAAGAAGACATGCTTAGGATTATGTATTTTGCGTCGAATACATGACATGACGATTTATGGCTCATCTGTGTGACTCATTTGATGCCAAATAGGGCATGGGCTGGACTGAACCCTGCATTGACGAACCAATAATGTAGGAGACAGTGTCTGAGGGAACCGGCTGCGAGATGATTCTATTTCAAATGAGGAATGGAAAATATTTAGAGAGGCGTGAAGGAGTCCTGTTCGAGAGGTTAAGAAAGATGAAGTGGAAAGTGTGTGAAAGGAGAGAAGCGATAAAAAAATTGGTCGAATTTTGGCGGACTGGATTAGGCCTGAAGAGCCTACCCAAACTCAATACTATTATGTATATCCCATAGCTGAGTATAAAACTGTGAACATGCCTTGTGTTAATTTTAGATTCTAAATTTTAAATTAAAAGTTTCAAATTTAAATGTGTTTGAAAAAATAAATTTCTTCGTGTATTTTGGGAGATTTTTTCTATCCTCTTGATAGTTTGAACACTTGATGATAATCGAAATTTTTAATTGGTTCCTCCAACTTCAATTTATCGTGAGTCGAGTGTAATTAAAAAGTACATCTCTAATAAAAACAGCTTTAGAAATATGAATACGGGGGAGATTGAATATATAGTGAATTATATATATTTTTCAAAAATTTTGCTGGTTTGGCAACGAGTAAAAAGTATTCGTACTTTTTGAAAGAGAGTTCTTTATCTATAAGAGACACCACTCCTCTTAAAGCATGTATAGGAAATGATATGGCTTTAGTAAAATGTGACAGACTACAAAAATCTCTCATTTTGATAAAAGTATTAAAAAAATTGTTATTCTGAAAGAAAATTAATGACTTCCTAAATATGGTAAAACTAATGAGGAAATTTCATTATTATTTCTTAGACCATATTCTACATGACAGTCAATCATTCAGAGGTTTATGGTTTCTGAAATACTACATAATGTTACTCGCCAAGGTCGACTATTTTCAATAACCTCGGTCAACAAACGATTCTTTGCCCTTTGGTTGAAGAAAAATTCGAAAATAAGTGTTCTTAAGCTTATTGCAGAATTGAAAGACAGAGGGATATCGGTATCTGTTACAGCAAAATTCATGTTGACAACAAGGACACTATGGCCGTGTTGGACGAAAAAAATTCTTTGTGAATGAAAAGAACAGAAGGTTACAATCCTCCTTGGCTGTAAAATACGTAAACAAAAGCAAAGAGTTCTGTGGGGAAAAGTTGATTTAACTGGTAAAAAAGTATTCAAACTTAACATTTTTAGATTGGACAAGTAAACGAATGATATGAAAAAAAAACGAAACAGAGCAATGGATCCTAGAAATTCCCTTCTAACATTGAAACATGGAGGTGGGAGCAGTGACGTAAACAAGGGTGGGAGATTCAAACCCTTCCCATAGACCAACGGATTTTAAATTTTTAGCATAAATATTTTGTCTCGTGGCTCTCGTCTACAGTTTTTTAAAAATAAAATCCCTCTCATGAAACTAGTCTGTGTACGCCACTGAGTGGGAGCATACTTGTTTGGGAGTTGAACGAATGTCTCGGGGGTTGTTAACTTAGCCCCAATTGATGGAATCATAAATCACGAGTCTTACGAGAACATTTTGAAAAAAAAAATTATAGTCTGGTTCGCTAAAAGTTCGTCTTCATGGTTTGGTTATGCTTTTAAGCATAATAAAAATTAAAAAAGCATGCAACCTTATAAATAAATTTTGTATTATGTTTTTAAATTTATGAAATCCATTTTCTCAATCACAATACATCAATCCTCTTTTGAGCACTAAGAAATTATTTATCAGAATGTTCAAACCAGGAAGTTGTCTAACAAACATGATTTGGTAAAAGTTCTGAAAGAAGAATGGGTTTCTATTTGAATTTCAGTTACATCAAATTTGGTTGAATCTGTAAAAAGAAAGTACATAAAAGAAATTCTTCGAGCTAACGAATATCGTACAAGAAACTTACTGTAAAATTCTAGTTTAATATTTGAGATTATGTGCTTTATATATATATATATATATACGAATATTTTCTACTCTACAAGATTCTGCATCATGTATATTTTACACCGTATGATTTTTTTTAATTGTAATTTTCTCTTATAAATTTTATTTGGTAATTATAAAATGGAAATTGTATTCTGTTATAAAAAATCTATTGGTTTATCGTATAATTCAACTATGTATTTTTTGACTATGAAGCTTCTTTATATATATATTATGACTACCAATGTTCGAAGGCTTTCTACACTCGCTGTAAACAAAACTTTCACTGCAATCGGAAAGGATCCAGAAGAAAAAAAAGTCGGATTTTACTCTCATATTACAAGTATGTGAATATTTCTCATCAAAAAGTTTTTCTATGTAACATCCCTGATATCATTTCATTCAAAATCTATGGCATTTTCTATTCTAAAATGCTTAACGTATTATAGGGTTGAATTCTTGGGCTAAAATGCCAGTCAGTTTTGATTATTAAAATTGATTGCAATTAAGTATCTAAAACGCTCAACGTATTAAATTATACTTTTTATTCTTTCTTCTCAAAGTATTTACCTTTTTGTTGTTGTTGTCTTGTTTATTTTATCTGCTGGATTATTATCCTTAAAACAGATTTATCAGCTTACATAGAAGGAAACCCATAATTGGAAGGTTTTTGCGTTTTACTAGTATTTTTAACACGGGTATTCTGCACACAAACTTATTTAAATATAATTGAATTATAATTAATTAAACTTCTTGTTCGATAATTTAAGCATACAAGTATTTTTAACGACATTTGATTGGATATATTCCGAAGGAGAGAAGGGAGAGGTTAATGATAAATAAATTATTTGCTCTGCTGATTCCTCTACTATAAATCTATTTTGATCTAAATTTTTACTCGTTTAGATCGTAAGTGAAGATTTACTTGGTTTCTCTTCATTGCTGATGTCACTCGTCCAGTTATTGATGCTGACTTTGTGAATGTATACGTTTTGCTATATGTGGGGTTAGCATCAAACATAAAAACTTATCGACTCGTTAACTTCCTTCAAATTTAACCCTAGATGAATCAAAAGATGTTCATTATCTTTAACGGCAATCAACACAATGAAAAATTAGATCCTGATGTTATAATTTTACAGCGCATGTTCAGATTCATTACGATTAGTAATGCATAACCCAGCGTTTCTCAAAATGTGGGGCGCGCCCTCCTAGGGGGGGGGGCGTGATGACTCTGCGAGGGGGGGGGGTGCGAGAACATTGAAAAGTCAAAAACAAAATATTATTTTATAAATTAATTTACTGAAAGTAAACAAACAAAATGCATATTCTGACATAATCAAAAAATAAATTTACATTTACACTTATAAATGTATCTGTACTGTATAATGTATTTTATAATTAATTTAAGAATACCAAGTTAAGAGAAAAAGTTTAATAATTACCAGTAACCCCATGGGCTTTCCATATATAGAATTGCATACAAAAATTAACACTTTTCTTAATAATTTCTACGGTTTATAAATAAGCCCTTAGCTGCCGATTAAAAGTTACGCAATTCGCTCCCTAATGCCTTCGTTTTCCACGTAGGAGCACGTATGTGATACACTGGGGTGGGTGGAAGAATAGGAATAAAATAAGCAAATTCTCTGAAATAAGTAAATCTTTCGTAAACACCGTCAAGGTCCTTTTAGTGCATACCAAAGCCTTTGGAATAATTTTATGGATAACAGTGCACAGAAAAGATCGCACTTCGGAAAGACGTATATGTACGCCCGGGGAATGTAACGTATGGGTTATGCAAGCCGTATATATACGCCGGCGGAACAAAAGTGGCTAAAGTCGTATTGTAGCTTTAGAGTCAAAGTATAGTATTATTGAATTTCTGCATTGTTATTTGTATGGCAGGGGGCGCGATGAAAATTATGATTGAGTATTGAGTCACAAATATTGAAAGTTTGAGAAGCACAGGCATAACCATTTTCCATTCAACACAATGTCAAATGGTTTTGAATGCTGAGTAATCATGGTCGCGAACTTATGACCGGCATTGTTACTGTCGAGCAAGAGTTTGAATCTGGTGACATAAAAGATCTTCCATGTAGAGCGGCTGATGCACATTAAATCTGTCAATGCTTATAATGTCTTCACGTTGGCGTGGAGTGAAAGTATGGAGAGTAAAGTGCCAACTCCCATGTCGTCCTCTTCACTTGACCGTGATTTAAAATTACGAAGCCCCGTCATCAATAGCATTCGTGTAGCTTCTGAATGCGACGTTAATACACTTACACAATATCAAGCATCAAATATATTTACAAAATTTCAATAATTACAAAAGGTTCTCCAGCTGAAACAGAAGTACGAAGCTTATCAACTGATAAGTGTCGTGCTGCTAAGGCGGATATCGAGTATCTGATACAACAGATATTTGACGACCATCCAAAAGTTGTTGGCCAAGCCTTTTGCATCTGGTCAAAAAGAAAATGTGGAGTTGGAGAACTATGGATGAATGGACATTTGACATACATTCTGATGTGTTATTATGAACATTGACGTTGCTAGTCTTAAGTGGTCCAAGTTTAAATATTTCCTAGAAGGTTCTTTTTTCGGGGGAGGGGGGGCCTTAATATGTTACGATTTTTTGCTTACATATGTTGGGGCCTCTGTTGATTGGGAGCCCTGTATCATTGATAGAACTGATATGGTAGTAGCTACACCCTTGATTATGAAACTATGTAATTAATTCTTATGTATCTCGTGTCTCGTAATTAATTCTTATATATCGTCTGCTCATATTTGCTCGAGATGGAATTCAATATTCAACCCCTTTTGAAATATATTGTTGGATTTATTTTCTAAATGTATCTCGTGAGCTTAACAGAAAATTAAATGCTGCTTCAAATGAAGAAAATTGATGTTCTATTTTTCCCCAAGAGTTAATACTAAAAGTAGAAAGAAAAAAAATGTATAGGGATTTTCCAAAGCGTTAGGGAATATTCGGGGATTTTCTGATTTATTTACTATGTAGCATTGGAACGAACGGAATGTCTACTTGGCATTTGTAAACATCAAAATGTAATTGGGTGTCACATTTTCATACAATAATTATTACTACAAAAATGATTTATTAGTAAATTTCGGTAGGTAG
This sequence comes from Trichonephila clavata, assembly GCA_019973975.1. NCBI lineage: Eukaryota > Metazoa > Arthropoda > Arachnida > Araneae > Nephilidae > Trichonephila > Trichonephila clavata. The sequence continues at coordinate 75,201 of BMAO01038810.1, read as the reverse complement.
GATTTTCTAACAAATCAGTTTAATCCGATTTGTTATTTAACGTGTCAGTAAACAATATCATAAAAATGTTGTCTACTACAGTGTATGTTACTAATATACTGAAAGGGGAATCAAATCGTTTTTAAACTATCGGTAATAATTGTATCAACTAAATATTGTTTCCTATTGAAGTTTCATTTGAGTTGCATCTATTTCATCGCCAAAATATTTTTCTTTTTTATACTACTAAACAGAGTTACGCAATATGCCACATAAGGTGGACAATTTCAATCTCTTCAGCAAAAAATTAAAATTTGTCTGCTGTACTGAAAATAGACTACACTCTAATTGAACAGTTTATTTTGTAAAGTTGCAATTTTAATTTTTAAAAGTTTTGTTAATTTTTTGTAATGTTATTTTCTTAAAAATTTTTTTAAATAAAATTTGTTTTTTACAGTTTCTTGTTTCATGTAATCGTAGATTTTTTTAGAAACAAATATTATTTTTATACTTTTCTGATTTTGAGTAGCAGGCAATATTTGACCCTTTGAAAAAAGGTATCCGGAGATATGCATTTGGAACATATTTATATGATGTATTGTGAAAAAATTTAAGTTAACTTTAATTTATGGAGGTTAATAGTAATATCAAACAATATTTTTCTGCATTACTCACATAAATACTTTTGTGAACTATCGGAATTGTAGTTATAATTTAAATTGTCAGCTTCAGACAAGTTTTGATTACTAGATAAATAAATATAAAATTGTTTTACAGATCGGATGTAAATTTCTCATTACAGGAATACATAAAATTTTAATATGTTTAAGAATGGCAAAAATAATTTAGTTGTATTTCACTATCATATTTATAGAAAATAATAAATTCGTTTTTTTTTTCAGGAGCTAAAATTAACAATATAGTGAAGTTGACTCATTGAAGACAGAGTTATTGTGAAGAGTATTTTGTGTACAGTAAATAAAGTATGAATGATGTTTTAATAATGGGTGATATATAATGTTGCTTATTTAATTAAAATTGTGATATTTGAAAGTGTTTTTATAATATTTATGCTGTGAATAATGGCACAAAATACATCTAGTTCATCTGAAAGGGATTCTACTAAAAATGGTTTTTTTGATCAGCAAATGGTCAGTGATTGTGAGTTAAACTCTTCCATAGCATTAGGTCCTGAGAATCAAGAGTCATGTATTGATGATCACAGTAAACTTGAAGAATTAAACCAGTTTTCTGAAAATGAGGCTCACTCTTTAGCTAAAAGGGATACAAATCACCCTACTGACACATCTTCCTCTGAATCTGAAACTTCTTCCATCAATATTGATACAGATGTAGAAAATGCTTCAAGTGAACAGATCTCTCCTTTTGAAACTGAAGAAACAACTATGCCACTTGAAAATGTGCAAAACCATTCTCTTAAATCAACTGACAAAGAATCAAAAGATGTAACCATTGAAAGTGCAACACCTGAACAAAGTATTAGTAAAGAAGTACAAATAACAGCTGTTCAGGAAGACAATTTGGTGCATAAGCAGCAAGAGTAAGGAAATTATTTATTATTGATTTTACTTAATTAAAAATTACTCTTATTTAATTGAGATAAAATGTTCTATACTTGTATATGTGTTATGAATTTGCATGTTTTAAAAGAATAATGAAATCAGAATTATATATACAGTAGGACATTGTTTATCTGAACGTTTATTATCCGGAGCGTCAAATATCCAGACCAAAGTCTGGATACGTTTTTGAAGAGTGCAATGTGCTCAATGGTTTGTTTCGTGTGAGGCCAAAAGGGACGGGAAACAACAACGAAAGTAGCAAGGGGCCATCAAATGCTAATGCATTTTCTGCATTTGAGACAACTATGGAGTGGTATGAACAGCTATCAGAGTGCTGTCCTACTCGACTACTGCAGCTCAAGAGAATCAGAGACACTGCAGCGAAAAATAAGTGATTGTTTTCCACAATAAAGGCAAAATTACGACATTTTGCATCTGTTTTGCTTTTTTTCAAGAAGGCATGTGATGATTTTCAATATTTGTATAATGTCCGGTTTCATATACTGCATGGATCGCATTTGGTTATCCGAACGGTGTCTGGTCCCAATTGATTTGGATAAATGACGTTCTACTGTATATAAATATGGGGTTAATGTGAATTGTAATTAAATTTTGGGATAAGTTGCAAATTATAAAATAATAAATTTCAGCATTTATTCTAAAAACCCTTACTTTGAGTTCTTTAGTAGAGAAAGTAATAAAATGTTTGTGCTTTAAATAATTTTACATAGTCTATTTTAAATAATGAGGTGAATGGTTAATAAGAGTTAAAAGTTCATAATAATTTATGAATTTACATTTTTTATTCATGTTAGTATTGTTTTTTTCTTTCAAGTCCCTTCTTAGTATTATACTTAACACTTTTTTCAACGCATATGCACTTGGTTGAATGTAAGAATAACTTTAAATAAAGAATTTGAATGCCAAACTTCTTAAAAGTGAAAAATCTGATGGTTGATGCATATAATTTAATTTATAAAAAATATTATTTTATAAATATAACCCAAGAGAAACAAGAATTTTATGGAAGACATAGGTGTATAAAAATTGATAATGGCATACTTTTAGAGAAGCCATAATTTTGTTCAATAAACAAAAAGACTTGAGAGAAAAAGTATTGCTATATAAAACCTTTTTGACTTCTAAAATATGAGAAATTTTGTGAAATTCAAGTTTAAAATCACAGTGATGTATGGTGCATGTGCTTCTAGGTGGCAAATAAAGTGTTTATTGGGGACATTGCAAAGGAAATATATTTCAGGATTTAATTTAAACTTCCTTATATCTTATGTCTTTTTTATGTTTTATTGAACCTTATTTATGAGCATAAATTTTTGTTTTTGTATTGTTTTTATAAGCTGATGAAATTTTGTAGACTTTGTATGTTAATTTTCCCAATTTTTTTAAATAAAAAAAATAACTTATTAAAAAAAGAAAGGGCATTTATATTTTGTAATACCTTAACTTTTTTACATAGATTATCAACTTACTGTATCATCTTAATATTTTAAAAATCAGTTGAAGTTTTTTTCCCCCCTCAATACCTTTGGCTGCTGTTTTTAATATTCATGCTAATTTACCTGTGAGAATTAGTTTCTGGAACTAGTAAATTATTCCTTTGATTCTACCTCTTTTTTTTTTTTTTTTTTGCATATCATTTTGGAGTAATTTGTAGTTTAAAAATATTCTCTTAATTTGGATGTACAATTTTTTGTAACTGCTGCAAAAATAAAAACTTGTAGCATTTTTTTATTCTACCGAAGGAACATAAGTATATGCGTTAAAGATTCTATTTTGAACTTCTGTTAGAGATTTGTTACTTAATTTCTAAACAGAATTATCATTGTAAACAAAATTATATGTTTACAATTCAAATTTATCCTAATGATGGTAATTTTACGTACTTTATATCATGTTAAATTGTCCTAAATGTAGAACTACAACATTTACTTGTTTCTTCAAAAAGTTTCACCTTAAAGGCGACACACACCACATTTAGCTAGTAATTAAATTTAATATAAAATGTGGTGCAAATGTTGTTGATTAATGGCATAAACTATCACAGTTTACTTTCAGAAAAGTGAGGGTGTTAGAGATTTAAAAAATATAATCCTTATTTATATATATATTAAAATGTATGCTTTAATTTTTTTTTCTAAATGATTAAATTTATTCTCAAATTATATAAAAGAATATTATGAATATCATTTTTAGTTTTTGAAAAAACTGATAAAATTTTAAGTTTACTAAGCTAATACTTCTTTAAACATTTTGAAATTTATACTTACAAAAAAATTATTATGAAGGAGATTCTTTAAAGGTCAAACTTGAAATCGATGAGGTATGCTGACAACTTTCATGGGAGAGGTTACAATTGGAAAAAAAAAACATAGATGACAGCATCAAGACAGTCTTTATGAGAAAAATTAAAAATCTGTTTGACTGTGGGAACAGTTTTAACCCCCCCCCCTCCCAAAATCCCACACCTGTATATGACATTGATTAGAATCAAATGTAACAGATATTGTACATTCAGCTTGAATTTAGTTTTAAAAGATCAGAATAAGTTCTAATGAGATTTTTGAAGTATGGTATATCGGAATGAACTGTTCTTTAAAGATTTGTAGTAAATATATTGGTAGTTTTATTTATCTATTTTCAATTAATTTAATTTGGGTTCCATTATTTTAAAATATCAAATTATTTTGGATATTAATGCATTTTTTCTAGTATTGTAATTTGGATCTTTGCATAATATCAGAGGAAAATCAACACATTCTGAAATATCGCTAGGTCTGTAATAGAAAGATTTATTCTGTCATTAAATAAAAAAGAAAGATCTGTATGAGAACAATTCACAGAGAAAGTTAGGAAATATTTTAGTTTTGATATTATGAGTCACTTTCTCTTTCATTAGTCAAAATATTTGAGATTCTCTGAATTATTCTGATTTAAGCTACAATGATTTACAACTGTTTGTACAATCTACAAAATGATAATAATAAAATAAAGTGGCTGTTTAAAGTATTTTTTTTCTCCTGTATTGAAAATGTATGTATCACTTAAAATATTAAATATTTTCACTAATTGTAATTAAAAAATTAATATTTCAGGAAGTTCTTTAAAATGTGGTTTTCTGACTCATATGGTCTCTTTGTGGCATATTTAATTGTTAATTAAATATGCAACAAAGTTTTTATTAAATTAAAAATTATTTGTTTAAATTAAAATTTGCATTTATTTTTTAGCAAACCTTTTTGAAGATTCCATTGTAAAATCCTTACTTTTCAAAACTTTCCCCCTCTCCTCTTATGACAGATTTTAAGGTGCTTTTTCAAAAAAGAGAGGGTAAATAAAAGTGAGCAGGAGGAAAAGCAGCTGTCACAATTATGAATATTTTTAGAAATATTTGAAAAGAGACTTCTTTGTGTATCATCTTTTTAGTTAATTTAATTTAAATCTTTTTTTTTTGGAAATTATTTTAAAAAACATAGTTGAGAATATTTATAATTTATTTTGACATGCAATAATCTGCATATTTACAAATTTCAATTATCAAATTTTAAATTGCTATACCTTTGATTATAGTGCTGTTTAACTCTGCATGAGGAAAAATTATTTGTTTTTGAAGGAATTTTCAATTATATAATACTGACAAAATTTGTAATAATACTTCAAAATTTGTAATTAAAATTTTATCTGTAGTAAATCTATTTCATAAACTCAGAATGATTCGATCATTAATTTTTAGGTTAGTTAAAAAAAATTGTTCTTGGAATTCTAGATGTCAGTTAGTTGGATCTTTGCGAGTGAGAAATATTGATATATATGTATAAAATGTGTGTTGGTACGTCACTATAAAAAAAATTCAAACTTTATAATTTTTCACTCTTTTTTTTTTTGAAGATATATGAATTTTTTGCACTGTGATATGTCTTAAAAATATTTTAACCTTGCAATTCAGTCATAAGTCTGTAGGCTCTAGTTGAAATGCTGAGTTTTATTATTTTGGATTTGATTTTCACTTCTGCGATTTCTCATAATCTAAAATGATAAATTTTCTTTATTGCTCTGTCCCAATATAATTTTCTATTAGCGATCAAAATACGTTATATATAATCATCTAAATTCTACAGGTTTAACAAGATGGTTGAATATGTAAAAGAATTAGAATCTACGAATACCAAATTAGAGAATGAAATAGCAGAACTGAATGTGAAATTAAAATCCCAAGAAATTGCATTCAAGACGGCAGAGTTACAAATCAGAGCAGATTTTTTAAACAATATAGAAAAGGTAATGTGTTTTTGTGTAATAAAGTATAATTTTTTTGCAAATGCTTTTAAGGAAATTTTTTAAATGTATTTAAAAAGATTTCCAATTCTATAAAAAAAAAAAACTTTAGAGCTGTTATCTGACATTAATTACATTTTTTATTGAATCAAAATAATCTAGTTTATATTCTCTAAAAAACTATTTTCAAAAAAAAAATTGGTACTATATATATATATTTATATATATAAAAGTATACCTTTTTTATCTTTTTAAGAATTTGATTACATATATGTATACATTTCAGCTTTCTAAAGAGTGCAATATTCTTCGCAAAGAAAAAGAATCTATTGTTATTCGTTATGCAAATAGCGAAAAAGAAGTTATATTGGAAAAAAAGGCACAACAAGAGTTAGAGAAAAAATTGAGAGACATAAATAAAGAACGGGAAAATCTTTTGTCCAAAATTAAGGGACTTAGTGCAGAAAATAATCGACTATCTTCATGCTATGAAAGTAAAGTATGTATTTATTAATAAACTGCCCTTTTTATTTGTGAAACTGTTTTATAACTTTTACTGTTGTGCATTTTATTATGTAGTCATTTAATAACATAACATGTCTAAAAAAGAAAGTATCACCCATTTTGAAGTTATGGATCTGATAAGATATGAAGATAATATCTAATTGAAAAGAAATCTGCAATAAAATCTAGATCTGTAATACATGATATATTGTTTATGGAATATATTTGAATTGATATAAAATACTTTCTCACTCAAAGCTAACATAATTAAGGATAATGTGCAGGAGTATTTCAGAGTATTGAATGTACTGAATATCTGAACAACTTGCATTTGTAATTGTAAGATAGTTATGTTTTGTTTAATTAGTAGTGGTATAATGCCTTAGTAAACTAATATTTTGTTTTATTTTTTAAAGCTTTATTTTATTCAAACATCATACATATTCTTTGTTACATTTACAAAAGGTGTTCCATTTCTGCATGATACAGAGTCAAGTTACATTATCATGATCACCCCCTATATTTCAAATGTAAGCAATGCAGAGCTAGTGAAACATGGCAGGAGTGTTAGCTATTGTGGTGGGTATAAAAATCAGAAACATAGGCTGTCTTGGAGCAGCTTTAAGCTGAAGTGGGTAAAATGTGCAATTTAACTGACTTACAAAAAGTGGATGATCTTTAGTTTATGCATTAAGGGCGGCAGTACTTCTAAAACTGTAGTTTGTGAACTATTTGCATGCTGCTGTAGAGAAAGTGTACTTTGACTGGAGAGTAATGGTAACTTTAAAAATAAATGCAAGGAAACTGGGGCACCATGTGTTATTGATGTGAGATATGAACATTGGTTATGATAGTTAGTGAGGACTGACATGCTATAGTTGAACAACTAATGTGTGTAAGATTACAGTACAATGAACCCTGTTTTATATGGATCCTCAAAATAGATGGATTGTCTCTGTATTCCTATAGATGAATTTGCATTGGTAAAAATGGCTTCTGTTTGCACAGCAATTTCAGACTCTGACTGCTACTAGTTGGTAAAAAGTTGCTTTTCTCCAATGTCATATTTTCCACTGTTTAAGCGAAGGGCATTCATGTGTTTGACAAGAAATGTCTTAGAACGAACACTTTGCAGCCATTACTGGAAGAATACTATATGGTAATAGCAATGCTATGCTGTGAGAAATATTTTGATATCATTACCTATCTTGCCTTTGGGAGGTACACTCAATAGATTAGATTTATGTATTTGTTGGTTAATCATGCACAGTATACATTCTGTGTTTCCTCAGTTTCAGCAGGATAGTTCCACATGCAATACATCTAGAATTGTTTTGGATTGGCTGGATGAGTATGATGAAAACTTCCAAATGCTCCACTAGTCTCTGAATTCACCAGATCTGAATTATGTAGAGCATATTAGAGATAACCTTGATCACCTTGTTTGTAGTATGGATACTCCACCATGTACCTAACCATTGCTATCAGATGTATTGTTATCTTAATGACTAAAGATATCTATGGCAATGTTCCACAATCTTATTGATTCACACTTTTGATGTCTAGTTGCTGTTTGTGTTGCAAAAGGCAGTAATTCTGGTTAGAAGCATGTGCTCTTAATAATGTGACTTAATTCTAATGAAATTAGGTTTTAATTCTTAAAAACACAGGCATTTCATCCAAAAAATTTACATTAAATGCATGTATTAAATTTGAAATATTCATGGGTTTTCTTACCATATTATGTGGTTAATATGTACTTTGCTTGATTTAATAGTCATCATTTTTCCCCTAGATGATTGAAATTGCAAAATTACAGAAAAATTTTGATAAGTTGAATACTGACTTAAATTCTAGAGAGATTCGAATTAAATGGCTGCAAAATAAATTAAAGACTGAAACTAGTGCTCATCAAGTATGTATATAATTCTATATATTATTTTTTTAATGTTTTATTATTTTCAGATTTTATTAATAACTTGGCTCAATTAATTATAAGTTTTGAATTTTTGTTTCTAATTTATTATTTCACCTTAATGTTAGGGTATTTTTCTTTCCATTTAGATGATAAATATAATTAGAAGTATCTTTCCTTTTTTTTTTATCTTTAAAGAATTTTTTAATAATAAAACGGATTTAAAAAAAATTCAACCTTTAAAAATTTTGGTGAATTTTATCCAATAGTTTTTTTTTGAACTTACTAACTACAGTGTTATGCATTTATGTAGTTTACAGATTTAATAATGCTACTGATATTTAAAATGGGGCAAATTTCTGATTAATCCTCTTTATTAATTAAATTTATGGAGTCAATAGTTTTTTGTGTGATATACAATGTTTAGCTATATAACAATCACACCAGTTATTAATGGCAATGTTGTATATTTTCCTATATTACCTCAACCTTTCTAACCTGTTGAAAAAATGTTAGGTTCCACTTATGCAGGTCTAATCGACCTAATTTGTAAAGAGTTATTCATGGCTCTAAGAAATATTTTCTATATAGTTCATTTATATATTAGTAATTATTAATCTATCAAGCCTATTTTAGTTTGCTCCTATTCACACTCCCCTTCCCTCATTTTTTAAACTTCCTTTCAACCAGTGTCTTATTTCTGTATAAAATTTTGAAAATACTAAGACAAGTTAAATTATTCATAAGTTTTAGTTAAAACTTTTATTTGCACATTGTAGTTACATTAATTTATACCATATTTTCTATGATAGCAAAATCCACAATAAATATTCATGTTTTTGGCTGAGAAATATTTAGCATACGGCACATATGGTTTAAATTTTTCTTCCTTTGGGCCATATTCTTTACATTTTCTTCATTTAGATGTTTTGACATTTGAGGTTTTACTTTTTGTAGCTAATGATTTCTTGTTTATTGTTACTGACATGTTCTTTTTCTTTTCCTGACATTTCAGTGATTCTTTGTAAGATGTTTTCCAAGTTCTTTTAGAAAAAGACACCTTTTGGAAAACTTGTGTTCACTGTACAATGGATCAGCATACATAAAAAACAAAAGCATTAATTGCAACTTGATAAGTCACATAAAATAAACATAGCTGCCACCTTGCTCCTTTTTTCTGTGTATAAGCGGCAGCTGTTTTATTTTATCCACCGATTTAACTCTACCTTTAGTCTGATTATAGAACAAAACTAAGTGTGGTTTTCCTTTTCTTATGAAACTTTTCTGTCATGCAAAATGGATAGAAAAATCAAACTTTTATTTTTGAGGCACAAAGGGCACAAGGATCTTATCCTTCTGAAATCCAGACAATGATTTGCAATTACGGGAAGATCAAAACTTAAGAGGAATAGATGTATAAATTTTTTTCTCCCAAGAGTTCTTACAGGAGTTTTTCTTGATTTCGATATTTTATTGGTAAGGATATAATCTTAAAAAGTTATCAACTGTAATATTTCACAAGTAGGGCTCTTCAACATTTCTTAGATTTATGTCATGCTCACCACCATAGTATTTCACTGGAGTAAGTGTGACATTGTGTGTGTGACATCACCTGTAGTTTAATTCCTTGCCCCCCCCCTCCCCCAGTTATGATGGTAAAGATTGTCTAAATGAGCACCATGAAAAGGTGCAAGCTGATCATGTATTGCTAAATTTATGTAAGGAATGTACATCTTTGAAAATTGAATAACAAACTTCTCAAGCTTTGAACAGTTTCTCATATAGGTTCTGAAATATCTGCCTGATTTTGTCAGGAATTTCTGCATTTAATATTTGATCTGATTCCTTAATTTCATTCAATTCTTTATCGCTTTATTCTATCTTTTTGATCATTGAGCTTTTTAAAATGTTTTCAGATCTTTTCTTCAGTAAGATAGTGTTTACGACTTGCCATTTTATATTGCACTCCAAAAGTGGTAAGACACGTCTAACATATATAATACACTATCGATCCAATTTACAGTCTAGCTTTTAGTTTGTAAGCAGTCAAGGTTTCCTTACATCTTGTGATTGAGATAACATTACTCTGCAGCTATGATTGATCTCTCATTGTGCATGAAACTCGTCACATATAGGATTTCATTAAAGAGCAACACAGGGTAATTTTAATAATGAATTCATTGTTTCTGTATTTCAATACACTAACAACGTCTATTGATCAATAATTAAAATTATATTATGTATATTAAAAGTACTAAATTGGTTTTACATGCATTTCTATGCATTAATATAGGTCGATTAGAGCCAGTCAGGTAAAATGTCACTTTTTTTAAAAAAAAAATATCTTAGATGTTTTTTAAATCTAGCATTTCGAAAATGTTATATATTAAAGAAATGTTAATTTTTAAAGAATACATAAAGTTTGAGCAGATTTAAAATCTATGGAAGATATCAAAAGATGAGTTTTGGAAATTAGTTGAATCAATGCATCCAGGGTAGAAAAGTTCAAGTTAACGATAGAATTTATTGTCTTGTATTGTTACTTATTAACCAGATATTTTTATTATTGATGTAATTGAATTGTAATCACACTGCTTATAGCTGAAAAATCTGAATCACTTTGAAATGTGTCATTTTAAGTATTTGGAACTTGACTACTTGGATCTCCTGATTAAAGAATCTGTATGATTGTATCTGTAAGTCATGCTACCAGTGCCTTGACTTATTTGGTTTACTTTAATTGAACTTAATTTCATTAGAAAATTTTTTGAATGACTAGTTCTGGTGTTCTTTGTTGTATGACCATACTTCGAAAGTATGAAGTTAGTAGCTCTAATAGTCTTTTACCTTTTTTAATATTAATTAAAATATGAAATACTACCTGAAAAAACTTAAATGTTCCTTTCTTATATTTGATTAAGTTTTCTCAACTTTTTTTAAAGTCATGAATCTTTTCTTCTTTTAAATCTGTTATAAAATTTAGCAAATTTTAATCCACATTTCATGTATAACGATTGACATAGCTTTACTGATTGACTGAAATATATATTTTTGTTCATCTGTAATCTGTATTTTAAGTGTTTCCTAAATTTTAAATTTTTGAATTACTTTCCTGATAGCCTACTTATAGCTTTTCTACTTTGATTCTATATGTTTTTCTTTGTTTTAATTATTCTGAAATGAGATTGGTTTTCAGCCTTCAAATATAAATTCTCATGAATTGCAGAATTTTATAAATCAGCAAATTGAATGAAATATTGATTTTTGTCAAGTAAAGGGTGATTATATTAATTACCCTATTTAAACCTAAATATCCGTTCTGGTTGATGGATTTGTTGATGGAACTCTGTATATTCCTGATATGGATCAAGGGGAAAAACCTGCAATAAAATAAATAATTCCAAGTTTTGACTACCAGGTGAGAAAAATGTTCATAGAAAAAAAACTCTATTGAAAGTGTATGTTAGTGTGCATTCCATGGGCATCAAGCACATGTTTAACAGTGGCTCAAAGGGCTGTTTAATCAAATGCAGCTACTTGTTTAGCTTTCTTTCAAATCAGGCAGTGCCTGTATGTCTCCTCCATAGAATGAATTTCGGGAATCCGTACAACCAGATTTAGTTCTATAGAATAAGGAAACTGGTCTTTGAAAAATATTCCTTAAAATTATCTGATCATATCCAAAGTGAGCACATAACTGCATTGTCATTGGTCAAACAATGTGATGTGTTGCTACATATTGCATGAAAATAGTGGTTTGTAAACACTCTTGTTCTTGTGACATAGGTACGACTTAAAGCTAAAGAAGGTTGCAACAATGAGCACTCATAATGGAACACCTTTGAGGGCTGAGAGGAGTCTTTCTCAAAGAAAAAGGGATCAAGAATAAAATTAGCAGTAAAACCTCACAATACAGCAATGTGATTAGGGTGCAAAAACTTTGCACAAAATGAGGAATTGCATTTCCCCGTACACAACAGGGTCTTAGTAGTGGAGTGCTAGTGGTTGCAAACTTGTGGCCAACATTTTGAAGTCACAGGCTCAAATCCTGGTGTCACTGAAGTCCCGCCATGTGGAGGGAAAAATGCATGTTAAATCTGTCAAGGCTAAAAGTCTTCACAGTGATGTGGTGTTGAAGTTTAAAGAATAGCTTATCAGAGCTCTGTTGTTGTCCTTGTCACTTGACTAAAGTTTTGAGGTTCATAGCTAATAGCACTCGTGTTGCTTAAGATGGCGACATTAATAAAAAACCAAATAAAACTCCATATGCAACAGTTTTAAATATTAACTGCTCTCTTTCTAAGCCTTGTCCGATAACAAAATGTTCTAAGGCCATGTATTGTGAATGGTTTTTCTTGATTATTCTGGTCAAGGTTCTAGCAAATGGAGTGTAATTTTTCAGGTCTTCTGGGTTCAGTGCATAGTGTGGATCTTGTCTAAATACCACATTACAAATTATTGGAAAACTTTTTATGGAAGGAAGAGATAAATCACACTAAAGACTGCTTAAGCACTTTGTCTCAAAATGGTTGATCCCAGATGCTTTTTTGCCCATGGCAAGAGCAACTTCCTCTGTTTAATTTGAAAGCTGCTTTCATCCTTCCCTGTGGTACACTCAACTACCAACCTCTACGAATTCAGTAATCTTTTTTAAAGCTTGCCTCATCATAGGCTCTTTTCATAAGCCTTTCAAGCATTGATATTTTTACAGTAAGTTGACTGATAACTGCCATTCTGATAAAACCGTTTTAGCAGTAATGCTCATTTTTTCTTCTCTTGCAGTATGATTGCTGGCTTTTTAAACTGCTCCAAAGTTACACAGTGTTCTTTCTCGTACCTTAAAACTGCGCTCTATCGGTTGAAATTTTAACTGTTATTTTTTATTCCAGATTTCTTTTCCCTGTGGTCCATATAATATATATCTCAAGTTTCACCAACCTCTATCTACCAGAACGGACTCTATGTAAGTCTAAATAGGGTAATCTTAATAATAACTACCCTGTGTACTTGACCCATAGCATTCCAGAATTATCCATGTTTCATAATATTTTCTACTATTGCAAAATTTAAACATTTCCCCCCTCTAATTTTGTTTATAGCAAGTCTTTGATTCACTCACTTATTTTAGTAAAAAGCTAATGTTATTGGCTGTGATGATTACAAATCGACTGTAAAAAGTGTTTCTACTTATAATTTATATATAATTGCTTTTTTTAATAATGTGATGATTTTGTGTGATCCTAATATTTTTTCTCTTTTCATTATATGTGTAGGAAACTCAGGCCAAGTTAGATCATACTGTGCATCGACTGAATGAAATGAAAGAAGAAGCTGAACAAGTACGTAAAGATTGCCAAGAGATGATTAAATGCTATCAAGAAGCAGAGGAAATAAAATCTGTTAAGCTTGATAGCCAGCTCAAACAAAAACTCTCAGAACTTGAGGTACAAAAACAAGAAAAATCGGATCAAGACCAGGTGAAATGTTTTAGTTTTTGTACTACTCATATCTCCATAAATTACATAATCAATTGTAAATAAATAATTACAAAAGTTGTTAAAACATGGTTTGATATAATTAAAATTATTTGAATATTTAGCTGGCCTGGTATAAATCAAACTATCTTAACAGTTTCATTGAATTAGCTGTGTCCAGCAATAAATTTAATATTTCTTCATTACATAAAGACTTCAGACTTTTTTCTTTACTTATATTATAATTTAAAGTATTCTACCCATTTATAGATCAACTGAATCTTCATCTCTGAATTATTTTAAATCATAATTACATTAATCATAATTTTGGGCTTCCATTTATAATAAAAGACTTTTAGAAAGTTTTGTAAACTTCTAGCACAACATAAACAAATATGGTTCTTTCACCACCAGCTCACGAATTCTTAAAAGCATTTTATTTTATTTACTTAAAAATATTCATCACCAAAGGTAAATTCTTGTTGTGCCACTGATGTAATGATAAAGTATATATATTGCCATTCTCTACAAATTTTTCTTTATATTTCAGATATATGCAGGGTGTCCAGTCTTAATGTGACCCAATAGATAATTCCCATACTGTTTGGTTTAGATATGCACTTCCAATTTGAGAAATGTTTAAAAAAAGGTAAAGAATGTTTTTACATGCTTTTCTAAAGAAAAACCCATGTACAAAAAAATTAAATTTTTATACGGTCTCCAGGTCCTATCACTTATATTTAGGAAAAGATGCAGTACACAAAAACAAAGTAAATACAAAAAGTTTCATTTTATTACGATTAAAACTGGCCGAGTTATGGAACTTTGAAAATCATACATTTCTTCTATTTTCTCAGCCATTTCTAAGAAGGTAGTAAGGGGCTGTCTCCAAAGTGAAATTAATTGGAACTTTGTCAGGAAACTTGCGCTCTTGCATGTCACTGTTATGTAAATCGTTTTTAAATTTAAAAGTAAATACATTACATTAATAATACAATAATTGAGTACTTAAGAAATAAAAATTTTCTGTGTATGTGTAAAACAGTCGAAATAAAATATTTTGGATGAAGAAAACATTTCAAAGCATTTCCAAAAAAATAGACTCATTTGCTTTGGTACTGATCATGGTGAATGTTAAAAATCTGTTGTGTACTTGCAATTGCATACAGTCTTTTCCTATTATTACGAATTCTAGTACAGGAGAACAAGATGTATACAAATGAAGAATACTGCAAAATGGTACTGTTGTATGGGCAGTGTAATCGAAATAAAAGAGAGGTGGCAAGACTTTATGTCATTAAATTTCCCAGTTAAAGACATTTATCTTATTGTATAATTGCCCATGCTGTTCAATGCTTGTAAAAAACTGGGAGTTCTCATGGACGTATTCCATTGTCTCGTGCCACACCTTCAAGCTTGTGGATACCCGCTGAGGATGTTCTAGGATATGCCCTTTTTCATCCTGAAAGTAGTCTCCGGGATATTAGCAAGGCTTGTTCCTACTCAAAATCGACGGTGTGGAACATATTACATTCGTACGGTCCTTTCATCCAGTCCTGGCTCAGGAACTAATGCCCAGAGACCAGGAGCGTCATTTTGATTTTTGCAATTTCATGTTAAACACACTGGATGAAAATCCAGATTTTTTTAATGAAGTTTTGTGGTCGGATTAATGCCAGTTCTCGAGGCAAAGCACTATTAATAGACAGAATACACATTATTGGTCCCTCGAAAAACCACATCTAATACGACTGAATCGCCACCAAGTGCATTGGTCGGGGAGTGTGTGGTGCAGAATATGGAAGAGCACTTTAATTGACCCAATGTATTTCGATGGACCTTTAACATCAGAATCATATGCGGAAATTTTATCTGAGCCATTAGCCGATTTTTTAGAAGATGAAGTTTCCTTATGGGATTTGTCACACATGTGGTACCAGCATAATGGTGCACCTGCACACAAATCTGTGCACCCATGTACATTTTTGGTGCAGACGTTTGACACTCGAATAATCGGCTATGACAGGTCAACAGGAGTGGCCCCATCGATCACCCAACCTAAGTCCTCTAGATTTCTTTCACTGGGGCTTCCTAAAAAGCAAAGTGTACAAACGTGCATCCATGAGTAAATCCGATTTACTCAATCGAATCAGCATGGCATGCAGGTCTGTGACACCAACTATGTTGCAGAAGCTACAGGCAGAGTTTCTGACGCAGGTTTGGTACTGCATTTCTGCGGAAGGCAGTCATTTCGAACATTATTTAAGTTAATTTGCTCATTCTGATATAATAAAGCCCCCGATTTATGATTGTTGCATCATTCTCTTTTATGCTATAATTTGAACAGCAAATCCTGTATTCTTTTGCTGCTATTTATTAAAACAAGCTGTTTTAATCTTTTCGGTGCAAGTTGTATTTCTTTAATTTAACTTTTATTGTTTGCAATGCAGCAATACAAATGATCAATTTATGATGCTTACTACGATGTTTTAATATTACTATGATGTTTTTCTTTTGCTCTTTCTGTAGATAGTGAATTACTGTTCTCTAAACTCAATTTATACACGACCCCCTTTTCTGAGCAATTCAGATGCTTCAACTTTAGGTAGGCATAACTCGGTCAGTTTTTATCATAATAAAATGAAACTTTTTGTGTTTACTTTGTTTTTGTGTACTGCATCTTTTCCTAAATACAAGTGATAGGACCTGGGGACCGTATAAAAAATTAATTCTTGTAATTTTTTTCTAAATGGGTTTTTTTGGTTCGAAAAGCACGTAAAAACATTATTTACCTTTTTAAAAACATTTTTCAAATTGGAAGTGCAGATCTAAACCGAACGGTTCGGGAATTAGCTATTGGTTCACATTAAGCCTGGACACCCTGTATATATTTCACATTATATATGAAAGCGTTCCTCAATTCTTCATTTACAAAAATGTGCAAAATGTTAAAGAATTATTTGATCAATATTTTGAAACCTTAAACAAAATGTTAATGATTAATAATATTAATTGCATAATACATGTAAAGAAACATGTGCATTAGGATTATTAGTCTCAGACTAAATCACTAATTTTGAATTTGTCTAACCCTAAACGCATCTTTAATGGAACAAAACATCTCATAAGCTCAGTTGTGGTTTCAAAAATGTCAAATTTGAAGTTACTTTAGTCCCCCCCCCCCCAAAGAAAACCAGGGATTAACATACAGAATTCCTCTACATTTTCTATGGGTTTTACTTCTTTCTTTCCAAACGAAAATGTTTTCCCTTTGTTAATAAGAATATTTATACCTGTAGTCTGATGGTTTCTAGCATTTATGAAACAATTAAAATCTTGGAACAAGGGTTATAACTTTCTAATAATTTATACATTTTCTTATGTATAACTATATTTGTTCTAAATTTTGTAAACTCCAAAGTAGAAATTTATATGGGAAGTAATTTTTCATGTGTTGCATGTACTACATTGATAATGATTTTTAAAAAACAATGTAAGTGGTTGAAATGTGTTTTAGGGAGAATTGTATTTTAATTATGTTGTCCTGAAAAACTGGAAATTTCATTTGCATGTGTGTTTGTAATTTTTTATAATCATGTTTGTTGCGTATTTTGAAGTTTCTACTTTATTATATTTATCCTTGTGACATGCATACCTGTATTTTAGGGATTATTTACTCAATAGTTTAATTTCCTTGTACTTTTGTGTTTGATGTTATTTTTGTCCAATGTGTCAAAACCAGAATAAAATTCATAGAAACAAAATTTGCAGTAAAAGTAAAGGATAGAGTATCCAAAGCATAAATGATGCCAACCAAACTGAAAAATCTTTAGAGGAGCTTAGAATCCTCTAAAAGTGCACATTGTGACTAGTTATTTGTAAAGTTATTGATTTACAGGATAGCTTTAATATACATGAAAGTGCCTCTGAATTAGGAATAGACAATGCTGTACAAATTGTGTAATGCTGTGTCACTTTTATGTGTACATAATTTGTGTCTTGCTAGTATTGTTGTTGTTAATCCTTCATTTTAATTATCAGTATGGGTAAAACTTCTGATTTTGATTCTTTCGATCATGGACAAATAGGTACTTAATTCCAAGTTCCTTTCCAAAACATCGGAGGAACTGGAATTCTCAATGTCATCAGTGTCATAAGTTAGTCTTTCTTTCTAAGCCTCCCGTTTGGAAAGTGATTTGGAAGAGAATTTAAGTAGCTAATTTCCAAACTTCAGGTCCAGCCGTCCCAATGAGGGAAGGCAAATTTCATGAGCTATTTGTAAAATTTCATATTCTGACACTGACTTTGAAGGATTTAGGTGATTTCTTATTATTTTAATAAAAGTTTCATTTAATACCTGAAAAGTTAAATGAGATTAAGTGGCTTATGCATGAATGACATAAAATGTTAAAAAATTCGTTTTTCTGGAACTATGTTGATTCCAAGATTAATGTATTCGTGTATGAGCTATTTTAACTTTTAAAAAAAGTTCTGAACATTCTTAGCTTATTCATGCAAATATATGGTACATTTCTGTATCAATATTATCAAATTTTTTTGCTACATTTTATTAAATATATATTTTTTATTTTATGACTTGGAAGTTGTCAATCATTAAGAAAGTTACACTATGAACAAAAACTACACTCGTCCTTTTGCTGCAGCAATAATAAATTCCAAACTATCAACACTTGTCTTAAATTCATAATTTTTTTTCAAAATAAAAACAAAGCATTAATATGAAGTATTTGCAAAAAATAATGAACTATGTAGTTCTCCAAATCAATATTAAAATACTTGAAGCCATTATTGCAATAAAACCATGCAAATCATAATATTCTACAATGTAAATGATACCAGCAAATATTAAAACTTAAATGTAAATAAAAAAAAGTGCATGTCTGTGCTTATGAGACCACACAATAGAAGTGAAAACTTCAAATTTTATTATGATATTTCAGAGATTTTTAGTTCGGTGAATAAAAAACGAGGGGATATTAGTATTGTCATATAAAATTATTTATTCATATGTCTACTCATAAAGTAATATTTTTTGTAAAATATACAATCATATTTGTGAATTAATTGTATTCAAAGAAGGAAACAATAGGTTTATGGTAGTTGAAATAGGTTATAAATACTTAAGATTCAAAATTATTTAAATACTAAAAGAAAACTCCATCAAGCATTGTTTCGTACTTTGTCATGCTTTCATTTGGATCATTTGACATAACTAAATTGAATTTTGATTTTAAAAATCAACTAAAGGTTTTAATTTGTTTTTTGAAAAATCTACATTAAAATCACCACTTAAAATCCTTTTTAATTTGTGTAGATTTTGATTCAGAAGAGCTGAGCCGGCTTCAGTGTAGGCAACTCCACTGAAAAAATCCAAAGCATGTGCACCTAAATTTTGACAATTCAATAATATATTGATGTTTTTTTTAAGGGGGGGGGAGGAAGTTAGTGAAGGTATGTGACTGTTTTATGTTTGTTTTGTGATAACCTTGCAGGGAAATGTAAAAAGCAAACATTAATTTAATTGGCCTTAAATTTCTTCATTTCTTGATTATCCTTCACTGTGCTATTTTGAAAAATTATTTAAGCATATATTCCGAAATGTAATGAATATTTTTTTAAAATATGAAAATGCAGGTGTGTTACAGTTTACAGAAGATGAATGAAATGAATGCAAGGCATTCCACAATTCATGTAATTCTAGATATGCTTCTGTTATACTTGAAAAGCAAAGTAATTGGCTATCAACTTTAAGATATTTTGACTCGAATCTTTTGGATATTAACAAATTAAAAATAAAATGGTGCTTTGAAATGATTTTCATAACAATATCTGTGGGCATTTTTAAACCTCCTCTATCCAGAAGTCTCAAATATTTTGTCCCTTTGACATTTTCTGAGTCAAAATTGAATTTTTTATTTACAACAAATATATATTTGCAATCAGAGCATTCGAATTTTATATTATGCATGCAGTAATCCACTATGTACATTAAAACTTGATACTCTCCTATTAAAATATCTGATTTATTTTTAAACTCCCTGGGATTGTCTGTTTCAAAGTTTGCATCAACTGTTCATCTTTTGGGAAACGAAAAACCGAAACGTATGGTTACCCATGTTTTTTAGAGGAACAATTGGGACACAGTAATAACGGTGCATTATTATAAAATGTATGCAGCTTTAGGTTAAGTTATTAATAATATTTTTAAGATAATTTAAATTTGGCAGAATTAAAAAAAACACTTATTTCACATTTAAACTCTAATTTCTCATATGAAACAAACTATCAAATTTACAAATAATTAGGAATGTTGGCATAAATACATCAGTTTATTTTACTGTATCCTCAAAACTAAAAAGGAAAAAAAATTCAATAATGACAAGAATAAAGTTATACAATAATATAAAGATTGTATCTTTCTTTATAGTTTTTTTCTATTGATATATCCTTAGTAATAAATACACACAGAAACATAAACCAGCTATATAACCACACAAGATAAAGGGCTGAGTATTACTCAAAATACGGGGGAAACGTTCCCCCTTTGGTCATGTGATATCATTTTAGGGGGGTGTATGTCGCGGACTATTGAATCTAGACGACCTTGACCGAGCACGATTTCTGACTAAAGATGAAAAAAGCCGAATGAGCGTTACATTTCCGAATCTGACGCGTCATTCATGTTCACTCTTCAACAAAATGCACCTAAAGAAGTTATCACTTCAAAAAATATTAAAATTTTAAACATAGAGGGTGGTCCAGAATATTCAAGAATTGCAAATTGTGACAAGTTTTGAGTATTGGATTTGAAGGATTGCATCAACACAAAAGTAAAGCAGGAAAACTAGAGAATTTGTAAAAAGAAAGAAAAAGATGGTTGTTAAAGTAAAATTAACTGCACATGAAATTATTTTTTAAAAAATAGAGAAACAATATCTATGATGTAACAGAATGAGACATTTCATTAAACATTTTTGAATTTTTATTTTTAATGTAAAAATTTATAATGTGCTCTTTTGTAGGTATATCAACTTCTTAGACACGAATTGGAGGCTTTAAAGAAAAAACAAAGAATGACTATGGAGGAAAATAATGCTCTTACTTTAAAGGTACTTTTAAATTTTACTATCGATTGTGTGTGTGTTATAATTACTTCAAAGTATATATATATATATCAATATTTTTATCAAATTTTTTACTTTATGATAAGTTGTAATAATATTTGTGATGAATTATTTTTTTTTCACATTAGTTGAAATTTAATTTTATGCTTGTATTTTTTTATCATATATACTTTCAAATAATTCTCTTGAAGCAAATTTTTCATTTCTAAACTGGGATATAAAATTAGTTTACTTTGGAAATATTAACATTATTTATAATAAACTAAACTCAGTGGCGCAATAGCCTATTAGGGCCAAGGCTTACTGTGCCCATCTCAATATATGTAGCTATTGGGCTCTGAGGTGCATGAGCAGGTTTCTCTATCAGATGGTCAGTTTGAAGGGAAACCCCTAGTGTTTAGTTCCCAAGCAAGATTATTACTCATTTATCGACCCACTGAAGGGATGAAAGGCTGACCTTGCCAGTCTGAGGATAGAACACTACCATTATTTATAATATTTTAAGTATAATAATTCCATAAGATTATTCTGTTTTCTTCCAGATCCATAGCTTAGAAAAAAAAAGATTAGAATATGAACAAAATCTAAGCAAATTGAAAGATAATCAAAATATGCTGAAACAAGAAATAGTTGATCTTACAGCACGTTTGGCTGAAATGGAGACTCTACGTTTACAACTAGATAGGTAAGCATTACCTCTATTATTGTTCATATATTTCTTATAGCTAATTCTGTTTGGTATGAGTTTTGTGAATTTTACATTAGCTTGTGTATTTAAGAATTGTTTAATTTTGCTCTATTGATCAGCTTAGAAAAATGTTGTACTCAAACTATAAATTTTTGCTTATTTCCATTACCTATTTCAATTATTTATTTGATAAGGTGTTGCTATTTTGCACAGTTTAGAAAATTTGATTCATACTGCTATATGTAAATTAATTAAACTTTTGAAAAAATCTCAAAATTCAAAAAGAATTTTAAGGAAAATTTACATTTGTGAGTGGTCTAGTGTTGATGATATTGACAGTTTACAAATTTCCATATTTTTATCTATTATTTAAAGTTTGTAATGTATGTTAATTATTGTCCAGAAAATTGTGGAATTATTAGTATTATTAATTCTGAATTGTTTATTGAAAACAAAGTATTATCCTTCTCAGTCAAATATTTTTATTTTTATAGTTCAATAACATTGGTTAATATCTAAGTGTTAGAGAATAAAAGAAATTTATCTTTTTTAACAGCTTGTATAATGTTCAGAATAAGTGCATTTTTTTTTAAAATTGGAAACATCTCAAAATATTAAATATCCTCAATTGTATGTGTGTACAAAATGTACATATACATGAAAGTCAAACCATTTCTATTTTATTTGAACATTCATAATATTACATTAAATTTATATTCTTTATTTAAACTTAATGAATTCAAATATGATTGTTATTATTAATACAATAAGTAGTTCTTATTAGAGTTGTCAAAAATTATTTATGATTTTTGATTATTTGGATACATAAAAGATTTAAAAACATTATTTTTTTTTACTAAAATTTTTTTTAAAATATTTATTTTTAATTTTTCACACATTTGTTTAAATAAACCATGTATGTCTAGAGAGAAAGAGAAATCTGCTGCTAGCTTGCGTGAAGTTGAAAGACTTCGTTTAACGAATGCTGAATTGCAAGCTGATATGAATGCATGTCACATTAAAGAAGGTGAATTGCTGAAGTTTACTGAAGGCGTAACAGATACGAATGTTAAACTACAATCTGCTCATTCCTTATTAGAAGTTAAAGTAAGTTAATTATTCTTTATAGAATTTTTTCTTTTGTAATGGGTGAATTGTAAAATGAATTAAATTGTGTCTCCTCCCCCTTTTTTTTCATAATAACTGTTAGTATATCTAATAATTATAATTCGGTTGTAAAGATAAATTTTTGTAATATATAAACAAATTTTTATTGATTTTGTTGTCTCACAAATTACTTAACTTCTACTTTTTAAATGATTTTATGCATTTTTAGGAAGATTTTTTAAACTGATTTTTTTAGTGAAAATATTTCTGGTTATTTAATATAATCAACCATATAGCAGAAAATTGTGAAAGAAAGAAATTTTATCTATGCTTGTAATTACGGAACAAAAAGGGTTTCAATATTCTGAATCTTTTCATAATTTGTGTCCATTTATTGGGATAAATGGCATTATTACATGTTTATCAGGTTTGGCTCATATATACTTTACATTTATGAGTACTTTTTGTGTGCCTGTACCATTACATTATACAACAATATTCATTTAATATCAAACATTATTTTATTTATAAATTAATGTGATTTTAATGTAACAATAAGCAGAATTTTATCCATCTTTCTAATTTATAAAAGGCTAAATCATATTTGAGATAGAAAAAAAATCCCAATTTTAATTGAAAGATTATTTTAGAATACTTACCCTTCATTTGTTAATATTGTTGTGAAGAACTGCTTAGAAGTATTAAAAATAGGTTTCATCTCATAAAAGTTACAGATAAAAATTTCAATTGGAAGTATTAGTGATATTAGGAAAATAAATTCAATACTACTGGTAAATTTAAATAATGCAACAGCATAGTAGTGAAATTGTATAAGTTTTCTTTCTTTGTTATTTACAATGAAATTAAATGTTGAATATTAGTATGCAAAATTTCGTCAATGATTCTTATAATTAAGTTTATATTCTCTTTCCAGTTATTACATTTTAAACCGATTTAAGTGCTTGTTACTTGAATGCTAAAGCTCATTCTGCATTGATTTCTCATTTAATCTAACAAGTACGAAATTCCTCATTTTATATAATGAGAATATTTTCTATTGCATTTTTTTTTATTTTCAACAAGAGTATATAATAAAAGTAAAATCTACTTTTTAAAATCTTTTATTTGAATATTACACAAGCTATTATTATATTTATATTTTTACATCTTAAATGGTTATATTATTTGCTTTTGCTTAATATTTTTTCTTACATGCATTAATAAATGTAACATTTGTGTGTAATGCTAGGCTCAAGCATTAGAAGATGAAATGGCTGAAACAAGAAAAGAGCTTGCTGATATGCAGCAAAAGCACATGAAATTGGTTTGTCTATAATAATTTTTAATGCTTTTTTAAGATAAATTATTCTTGATAACTGTAAATATTACTGTAAGAGCTGTTAATGACAGAATTTTAAAATACATAGGAATAGTTTTTGGGTACTACTCTTTGATAACGTTTTAACTTATGGTTTGATTTATTATTATGAAAAGATAGCTTATAAAAAATTTGTAATTAAAAGATGATAAATAGCTTAATTTTCCATTATCTAAAAGTGAGCTTTAAGAATCTTTAAGTTGTAATTATATTGAATACTGTTTTAAAATTTAAAAAAAATTGGAATGGACAGTAAGGAATTCTGGGTTTTTTTACTATTTGTAATAATAAAGAACATGAATTATTTCATCTCTTTAATGAAAATTTAAAGGCGACAATTTTCTGCTACACAAGGAATAAGATTTATTGATATTAAAATGTTATATATTACTGTTGTTGCTATTGTTTATTTTTAAAGTAGCATTATCCATTTCCCTTCTTTTTCTGTAGTAATGTATAGAGCATATAATATTTTTTGTAATGTCATATTGTGTGAGAATAGTATTTTTTATCACTGAAATCATCAATAATAATAGTAATATATTGATTTAGTATTTATAGCTGATACCTGAATAATTCATAGATGACTTCAAACTTATAT
This sequence comes from Trichonephila clavata, assembly GCA_019973975.1. Classification (NCBI taxonomy): domain Eukaryota; kingdom Metazoa; phylum Arthropoda; class Arachnida; order Araneae; family Nephilidae; genus Trichonephila; species Trichonephila clavata. Next base: position 50,534 of record BMAO01038810.1, on the reverse strand, counting down.
CATTCATACTTTAATATACAGTTAAAGAATTTTTTTTTTGTTGAGTAAAATGAGTTTAATTGCATTTTACTTGGTTGTTTGTAACATTTAAAATGTTTGTATAATAGTCATTATGAGTTTAGTTCTGATTATATTTTATTGAAACACATTTATATAATGGTTGTAATATTTTAGTATTAGTTATTATAAGCTTTTCTGTTTTGGCTTGGTAAATATCAAATTTATGAATTTCTTTAATTTTCTATTTTTTTTTTATTTTAAGCTTTTTTAATATTCTGAAACAACAGAACTTTTAAGAAAAATGTATTTAGTCTAGTTATCAATATAGTTATATGTATAAAATATAAACTGTTTTTTACTTTTTTTTTATTTCCTGCATGTGTTAACTCTTTTAGCTAAAATATTTATGGAATAAATGTAATTTATTCATAAATGCTTACATAGATAAAATACCTCAGTATATTCTCCATGTTTCCTTGTAAAATATATTTTAAAAATTTCTGTATTATATCCAAAGATTATTTGAATTTCATTTTTTTAGGCATCTGAAATGGAAACTTTAAAAAAAGAGCATGAAGAAGAAGTGCAATTACTTGCACGAAAACTTGCAGAAAAAACAAAAAATGGTGAGTTTTAGAATGTTATTATGATTATCGTGGCAATGAAATTTTTAAGGAGTCTAGTATTTTTATTATGAAATATATTTATCCTTCTTTCTTTCAACATATTTATCCTTCATTCTAAAGGATAAATATGTTGGTAAAATTTATTGTGCTGCAAATATATGGTCGTATAATTATAGTTGCAATTTCCAGTTCAATTGCATCGAATTCTGCATAGATATTAGTGGAACTGAGTTTCATGACTTGCTTATTTCATGAACTTCATGAATTGAGAGAATGCATTATAGCAGATGTTTAATTTAATCTTTTTTATTACCAAGATCGTATCTTACATAAAAGATATTTCTGCAGCATGTAAAAATTAATTTTTTTCTGAGAAGCATAAATATAAAAATTATTGAAAATAAAAGAAATACTTATAAATGCACTCATGTTTAGGTAAACTACAGACAAGGGAAGGGCACAGCATGGAAAATTCATTTGGAGACAAGACTTTGTGTGATACTAGTATTCCTTTAGGGTGTTCAAACTGCAACGTAATAGTGCTGGATAGGCAGTCAATTTTGAGAAAATAGCCTTCGAAATTCATGCTTAGTTTTTATACATTTTTTATTTATTAGGTAGTGATGCATTGGCACGGCTGATAGCGCACCTGCATTCTGAGCTGTCGGTCAGAGTTTGAGTTTCGTGATCGACTTTCTGGGTTTTTTTATCAGTTAATTTATTTTTAAAATTAAAGAAATTTATCTATAAAATCATTATTAAATATTTTATGTAATTGGAAAATAATCAAATAATTAATGTAATAAAATACTAGGATATACTTTATGTATTGTAAAACTGATTTTTTATATATTTATAAAACTATTTGTAACCATTTTACTTTTTAAATTACAAAATAATTATATAAAATATCATTTTTAATATGTAATGAAATATATTTTTATAATATATATTATTATTATTTGTTTAAAAAATTATAATAGTTAATTAATATTATAATATATTTATAAAATATATGTGTTTTTATAATTATAGTAGTTTTAGTTTTTAAAATACAAAATAATTAAATTATGAATTGAAAAAAAAAACAGCTAGTTGATCGCTGACTTGAACCCTGACTGATCGCGTGAGATGCATGTACGCTAACACCTATGCCACTACATCGCTGGAGTCAGATAAAAAAACTTAATTGTATAAAAGCTAAGTATGAATTTCGAAGGCTATTTTCTCCGAATTCACGGCCTATTTAGCGATATTACTTTGAGGGTTGAACATCCTAAAGGAGTACTACTACCACTACTCAAAGTCTCGCTCCCAAATGAATTTCCCATGTCGTACCCCTCCCCTTGTGAGTTTCAGAACAAAGTTGGAACAAATTTTGTATGAAATAGCTCTGATGGTTTTACTAGTTAGGAAAGTGACACTATTAAGAGAAATTATTCAATGCAGCAATTTTATTTCAACTTAAAAACATTAACCCCTTTGTGACGAATGTCTCACCCGCACGCCGTCTTGAAACTCCGTCAGGAGACGAGTGTCTCACCTGTGAGCCAGCCTGTTTCTTCACTGACCTAGTGATTCACCGGTGCACCAGGCACCTGGAGCGTTTTATAAGCTCAGTTTTTGGCAATAGATGGCATTTTATGTCCATAAGATTTGATATACATGGAGATCTGGCCTTCTACTCGAAATGAGAGAAATATTACTCACTTACACGTGGTTTTTGTTTTATAAACACAAGGGAAAAGGAATATTTCCGAATCGAGTGCTTTACGACTGCTCGTGAAATGAACATGTGGGTTTTTTTTATAGTGAAGATGAGAGATTTATTTTCGCTAAAGCATTTGATTTGGGTTTTCAGTCTAGTTTTTTTTAGATAATTAGATCTGGTAGACAAAATTTGTCTTTTTCCTACTTTTTTTACAAAGTCGACTTTTACAAATGCTTACAATAAAATGTTTAAAAACTTGTACTTAAACAGAAAGTGGCTGAAGTAAATAAAGTGTATTAATATGAAATATATGAAGCATATGAAGTTCGTATAATATACAGAATATAGAAAACGCGTTTTTTTTCCGGTATTTTTATGGATTTAGGCGTAACTGCACAAAACCCTCCGGCCTGTGATTGACACTCGTGATAGAAACCTCAGGTCCTGGTGGTATGCATGCCTTTGCGACCTTCGTCACGAAAGGGTTAATAGAGAATCATAGGGGAGGGGAGAAAGTTTGAAGTGAGATTATGTAATTTTTATCCTTAAAAAAGTCACTTAAAGATTTCTATCTACTTTATATATTTTTGGTTTTCCCAGTAGTTATGACACAGGCTTACTTTTTGTGACTTCAGTCCCATGTAATGTTGGCATTTATTGCTCTTCTTAAATCATAAAATGTTTTAAAACTGGTTCAAACAATGTGTAATTTCTCTTTAATTTTCTACCTGGTAATTTATTTGTTTATAGTTAAAATTTCATTGTTACAAATTTATTAATATTTTTCTTTCTTTTTATGGTTGTGCTTATGGTTGAGTGATGCAAATCATACACATGTATTATACATAATTTTAACCAATGAACTAAATTAATATCTAGTTTGCACAAAATTATTAAAAATAAGGACTGATTAATAATAAAAGTGAAGATTTGAATTAAATGTGTTTGTATGATGTCCAATATCTCCAGTGCAGTGTTCGTTAAAAAAAATATCACGGAAGATAAAATTAAATAATTTCATGCAATTGTAATGAGAATTGTGTTAATTGTAAAAATGATTCACAATCAACAAATTCTCTAAAATTATTTATTGTGACAATATGCAAAAAGTTGAAGAAAAATATAATTTGTTCTATTATAAAATAATTTAAGTATGTAACAAATTTTCAATTAATATTATGGAAAATGCTAACATTGAACTAGCAATATTATGAAATGCTAGCTAGGTCAAAATATTAGCCAGTGAACTCTCCTTTCAATTTCTAGGTCATTTGTGTGTTACTAAATTAAACCCATAGTTTGGAAATCTGTAAAACATAAACATTTATTTCATTGTTTTATGCAGAAAATATAATAAATGTCACTGTGGTAAAAAATCAGTTTTGTTTGGACCCCCTTCCCCCCACCTTACACACACACTAGTAATAGTGTTCTATGCAATTTATATTTTACATTTTTAAAAAAATTCATCAAGGTTCTTACAGTCTTTTATTTTTATGTAATGTAATTTTTTTTATTTTGTATCTATCTTTTCAAGAAATTTTAATTAGTAAATTTCATGTCTATTTCATAAATTTGCGTTTGTTAGTAAAAAAGAGGGTTTTCACGATAAAAAAGATAGTTGTCAAGGGGATAGCTGTGTGGAAAAGGAAAAAGTCTTCTAGAAGAATAGTGGTAAACATTGTTCTCTGTTTTATTATCTGACAAAGAAAATTTTTTCATGCATTGTTTTAAAATAACATAATTTTTTCTCTCGTTTAATTAGGCGAAGTCAAGTCTAAATTTGCAAAAGAGATTGTCCCTTTTTTTGTTATAGTTTAGGGAAAGATGAAATTTTATATATTTATGTAATTAATTGATGTTTACTTTTTATGTACTGGTATTTAGATTAAGAAGGCTAAATTATCAGTAACAAGGAAAGTAGCTATCTGTCATGTCTGTTTTTGTTCAAATATCTCTAGAAAAGAATTTACTTTATGTTGTATTTTATTATATTATTATATATGAATTAAAGTTATGTTAAAAATGTTATTTTTAAGTAATTATTTGTTTAATTTTTATTTTAAATTGACATTATAAAAAGGATATATATTTTGGAATTGGCCATTGTTAAGACATTACTAATTTCTGAAATAAAATTGCATGGTGGTATTAGATTATAAGGAAGATACTTTAAAGTAACATTACTTCTTAGTACTTCTAAGAGATAGTTTTTAAAGCATAAAATCTATTGACATTTTCTTTAAAAAATTTATGGTTAATATTTATCAAAAGTATTTTAAAATGCTGTAAATTAAGCTTTGAAAATTGAGCTTACGAAGTTAATGGGAATTGTTTTTGATAAGTTATCATTCAAATAAATTATGTGCATAGTTTTCTTCATATTTATTAAGAAATAGTTGCCTTTTTTGTAATATTTAAAAGGCAATGAAAAGTTTTTTTTACCTACTCATGAATTTTAAAAAAAAAAGCTTTTTCTGTAAGTTTCAGAGATTTTCATAAAGAAAAAAGTACAAACAAAATTATGTTAGTTGTTTTTTAAATTTTCTCAGTAAAAGCAATGACAAGTAAATTTATTTATTTTTTAAGAACTATTGGTTAATTATTTTTACTGAGAAGTCAGTTATTTTTCTTGAGTCATTTAATTTATTTTGTACATATGTATTTTTTAATGTTATATTTATCGCAATAAGAACAGTTAATACACTTTTAATGTTTTTCTAAATAGTAATTATCATGCCTTTAGGTTTATGTTGTGTATTCATTTCAAAATATTTTTATTTTATAATATCTTGTACAGTAATGAAAATAAGTGCTAAGAATTTATTTTCCTTCAAGTTGAAAAACTGAATACAAAGTTAGATGAAGCTGAAAATGAAAATCGTGTCTTGAAACGTCGGCATATTGCAAGTATTAAGGTAAGATTTCATTTCATTAGATTGAAAATTTCATTTTCATTTCAATTCTGTGCTTTTAATGGTACTGTTGCTTTGAATTATATTTTACAAAACATTTGAAAGCATACAGTAATGATTTGTGTAATAATTTGTGTTACTTATTTTTAAATAATTTAAATAAGGCTGGTAAATTTGTCTTTCTTGATTTTAAATTTTTTTTCATATAATTTTTTGATGTATGATTGATGATTTATTTAAAATAAATTATAAAGAATAATTTGAAGCCCATTTAGTTGTTGCTTATGCCACCTGATCAACAGTAACATCAGATCAAGGTCCACGAAATTCATGTTGGCTAAGGGCTAGAATTTTATGCCTGTCGTTAGCCTAAGCTTTGAGCCTCATGAAGGTGACGGTACGATTTTGCTCGGTACAACACGATAGATGGCGACACCATTCGGGCCCACTGATTCAACGAGCACGTACTCCATGTGTACTTGTAGGGTATTTGGTGGCATCAGGCATCAAACCCAGGCTTTCCGATCTGGAGTCTGATGCTCTAACCACTAGGCTATCCGCGGCCCTCCCCATTTAGTAATAGAATTGATTATTTGTTCCTAATATCACTAATGAGTTAAGAGAAATTCAAAAAATTGTGTATTAGAAATATATTGATACCTTTCCTAAACTGTAATTGATATTTTCCTTCTTTATTTATGATGCTTGTTAAATTTTTAAAAAAGTATTTATATTTTTGGTTAATTTCTAAATGTCTAAATAAATGTATTTATTTAAATATTATTTTAGTGTGTGTACTACAAAGTTTGCCTGAGCATTTTCTAAAAATTTTCTTTGTTAAAATAGGAACTCTCGAGAGAGTTGTATGAATGCAAAAAAAGGTTGGATAACTATGAGTGTACTAATGGCATTAGAACAGAGTCTGCTAGTTTAGGCTCTCGCAGTAGCTCTACTGCATCACTTGATGTCATTAACTCAAATGAAAGTAGACTGAATGCCACTTCACCTGCTAACTTAAATAGTAAAAAAGGAACGTCTAATCCCCCTCCTGAGGTAATTTGAAATTTATACTATAAATTTCTTTTTAAAAAAAATGTATCTGTTATCTTGAGATATTAAAAGTAATTGAAATTTAGTTGAGATTGTATGTTTGGGACGGAAAATAAACAAAGTAATAATAGATAGAATTTAAATGCTTCTAAATACTTACGTATTATACCACCGACCTTTGTGGGCTCATGAAAAAAATTTTACCTTATGTTTTCATCATGTGCCTGCAAGAACAGTTTTCCACAATTGGCAGCATAGAGTAGCATTTGGTGATCTTTTCATTTGTATACATTTGTATTTCTTACATTCAATATGTATTTTTGTGTGAAACTGTTTTCTAGAAAAGCTGTAAAAATTAAGTATGAAGATAAAAATTTACTTTTTCCTTTTAATGATAATTTATTATTGTTACAAACTTTTCAATTGTGAGTATTAATTACTGTTAATAAGCATAATATGTAGCATCCATCTACTCAAGTCACATCTGTTTGGTATTTACAAATGTTATTGCTTAGAAAGTTCTCATTTTTATTGATCTAATTATCTGTACCTGGAAAAGAAATTTTTGTTGTAAATTGCATAATTTCAAATAAATTCCTTTGTGTTTACAATTTAAAATATAAATTTCTGAATATTTACCATTTTATTTTCCTACATTGTAAACAAAACTGCTGTTGCACACTATAATACTCAAAGCTTTTGTAACTTTAAAAAAAAATTGAGTCTGTGTAATAGATTGAATCGGCTCAATTAACTAAAATATTTAGAAATCTTTTAAAAAGATAAGCATATTTTAATAAAACTACCATTCAATTTGTATTTAGAACACAGGGAATGGCAAGAAATATTAAGGGGAAATGAGTTACACCATCATCGTATGAGTTGGAAATGATTTATATGGAAAAAATGTTCTTGAATTAAAGTGTACCACCATTATTTTATAATTATACATATAATTAAAAGGTTAGTTTGTGATTAAATAGAATGCTACGGAGATGAGAATCCATAATCGCTGTGGATTGTGTTTACTTTTTATGGATGTACTATGGAATAAATAATCCTGTAAGTATAAAGGTGTTGTGATAAATTGAGTTTAAAGTTCTGAGTTTATATCGTATTCTCAAGTTCTAATTTTACTGACAATGGTCGCTTGAAATCATGAGACTATTTTATGCGAAGTGAAATATCTGTTCAGTTATCATCCTCGACAATTGACTGTATTGCAAAATAATGCAATGTAAGCTTGTTGCTAATGGTTCATTGTGCAACATTAAGTAAAAGCATAATATATAAGTTCAAGCGGGTTATTTTACAATTACATCATTTTTTTTTCATTCACACTTATTGCATCTTTTATATTCTCTGAATAAGTGTGATTCCAGTTCAAAATATTAAGGTTGATGCTTTTCTTTGCAATTCTGTCATGTAATGTCTACCAATATTTCCATTATGCACTTATGTTTCCTTAATTATGTATCTATTGTTTATTGATAATTGATATTTTTAAATGTAAGAGTTATTCTGTTCTCTGATTTATTTTCAAAATTTTTATTTAGAAAACTTCTTGTTTGTCATGGCATGGTGCGTTTTTATTCGAATTTATTTTTGAATTGTTTTAATATTTGATTACATTAGATTAAAATATGAAAATCGCTTAATATATGTAACTTTCTATTGAATGTTCTTTTAATGCAAGATGAAATAAATATACTTATTTTATAAAAATATACTCATTTCTCTTAAGCTTTCAACATGTTTGTTTCTGCATTTGAAGTTTAATAATTGAGGCCATAACTTTTTATCAACAGTTAAACTTGCAATACAATTAATGTTTCCTTATTTTACTTATAGGGAACTTCATCTGACTACCCTGAAATCGATAAGGAAAGGCTAATTGAAAAATTAATCAAACTTCAAGAAACTTTGGTTAAAAAGAACGATAAAATTGATTTCTTGGAAGATCATATTGTACAGCTTGTTAAAGAAATGAAGAAAAGTTCTAAGTGTGTTGATTTCAAGACTGTTTAAAGTGAATTCTTAAAATTTTCTGCCCAAAAATTTTTATGATGTTTATTTGTGACTGATTTCACTTGAAATCAAGGTACAGACTTTTGTATATGTTGTATATTATATGTGAAATTTATTTAATTTCCAAAGTACTTTTAAATAAACGTACAAATTATAGAAAAATGATCCCAATTTTAAGATCGAACTTTATTTTTTTGTGAAAAACTGTATTTTTTGTCAAAACTGGTATTCCTGTACAAAGGTTTATGTTACAGGTTTTTGTAATTTTTGAGATGAATATTTCTTTGTTCAAAATAAATAAAAAAATAGTTATGTTTTTAAACCATTCTTTCAATATAAGCACTTTGAATGCTTTGGTATGTTCTCTGACCAGATTGTTTAATTCTTTTCCTGTGTGTGCATTAATTTCATTTATTTTATAACATTAACTCTTTTAAGCCCAAAAAATAGATAAAAATGGACAAATTGAAATGAAATTTAACAAAAAAATAACTGAAAAGGGAAGAGATGGAAAAGGATTATCAAGATAAGAAAAATCTGGAAATTTTAAGATGACAAGTTAGTAGGAAGGAAGGGGTAGGAATTTGTGAGGGGTAGGAATTCCCCTCACAAAATCACCAGAATGTGATAAATTGCTTTTGATAACATTTTTTTTAAAAAAAAAATTTGAAAGTTGTGGGTGTTGAATATAAATTTGGTTGAATAGATAACATAGTGCTTGATGTGCAGTGCTAAGAGATTTTCAGAGTTAATGCTTTTCCCCCCCCCTTAGGATGATGGGAGGGTGTGTTACAACACAGATGCACATTTTTCACTGATAACTCATTGAAAAAACAAACTCTTAAGATTGTTGTGAGAGTTTGTTTCTTCAGTTTTAAACAATGCATTGCCGAATACATATTTCTAAATCAAGATGTCTTTTGAATACATTTGCATATATTAGTTAAATTTAATGAAATATCTAGTCAATCAATTTTTATGTCTGCACTTGATGTAACAGTTTTGGACTTAAAATATCCATTTCTTTTAAACGTGTGTAGGTCAACAAAATTCAATATGATGGAAGATAAAGTTTTAAGAAAGTGATTGTGTGTGTGTGCTGTCAAAAAATATTGAATACTGCATACTGTGTAGCAATGGAAATGTATCTCAAATGCTTGCATTGGAAGGGCTGAAAATCGTCAGACAGCTGTATTAAATGCTAAGTGATGCTTTTTTTAACACTATACAAAGAGCGACAACACCAGAGGATTACATTGTAGATCTACGATTGTGGATGCAGAAAAATCAATGAGCGAGTGAATCGTGGCTAGAGGGATGAACGACTATTTACTCTCAATCACTTCATACAGTTGGTCCTCTGACTACAGTGGTGGCAGCCTCCGCAAGAGACAATAAATCTTGTCCCAAATGTCTTTAACAAGGGGACACCTGCTCAGCGAAAGAGTTAAGTATCTTCCAGAGCCTTTTAGTTGATGTGTTTTGTGGGAGATTAGACGTTATCACGCTGGTAAACTGTATTGGGTAGTACTACTGACAACAGCCCATCATCCACATATCGTTGGGTCTTCATTGCGTAGCTAAAGCGAATCAGCAGTGACTGGCCATCTTATACCATGGAACTCTAAGCCATGATATCGCGCTATTAAGCGTTCCACATTTGTAGTTAGATTTAACCTATCACGTTGACGCCAGACTCCCCGCGCAACTGTCTTTACTGAAGCAGAAACATAACTCACCAGAAAAAATAACTGTACAATTCATCATGCACTTAGGTCTAGCCAATCGCTATAGCAAACGGATGCATCGGTGCTGTTAGACTAATGGTAGTCTTCCTAAAAGGCACCATGAATGCAAGTCACTGGAGTTCAGTAGCTCACACAAAAAATTTTCAAGGGGAATTTTCAAATTTTCATGGTCGAAAGTCCCCCGACTCGTATCATACCTCAAGACAACACCAATTGATTCTTCTGATTTTAACAAATAAAATATTGAATTAATAATTAGCATTTATTAATAAAATGAATTGTTAATTTCAAGTACTAATTAAATTTTACGTTATATATATATATATACATAGGATTGTCATAAATCGAAAAAATTTGGAGGGTATCCGGACCCCTAGGGCATCCCACCCCCGTGTGCGCCACTGCTGGGGTTCAATCAGCCCGGAAAACTAGCCTAGTCGATATGAGAGCATTCATCTCCATGGACGTACTGTACATGCTGTAAAAACGTTGGAAAAGGTTTGTTGGTGTTGATGCCTCAGTTCACGTGTACTGATGTCCCTCTTCTCATATTAGCATCCCTCGACCGTGGAACATTCTATTTTTGCAACGATCTTCGCCAAAATCATAAACGCGTGTTTTGAAACTGTTTGCTGCATTAAGACGGACAGACCTACCTATCAGAATTTGCTCTTGTTTTTTTTTATTCAACTCTGCTACGGTACATTTCCTATTCGGTGATAAACAATTCGACTAACTGTTCTTCGCCAACAGAACAATGGGACTATTGAAGTATATTTGTCGATTCTTCTCCTTTTATCATATACGCATTAAGTAAGGGAAGCTGTGTACATTCCGGATTTCATAACTGAGGATGCTACTTTCACCCTTCGATTCGCATCTTTTTTTTCTGGCCATTTTCTGGTATGTTTTTCTGCGCATTGCATATTATACAATCCTCTGGTTACATTTCAAGCAGTGGCGTAACGGAAAATAACTGCCCCCCCCCCGCAAGTCCAGGTCTTGTCCCAAGTCGGATCTGATATATATATATACACACTTGCTAGAGAAAGTCTGCGTTTACCTACTACTGCTTACATAAACAAACAAACAAAAATTTAAGATCAGAATCTGAAAATTTTTTTTAATTATATTTTATTTAGTTCATTCTAAGTATTGAGAACAAAACAAAAGTAAACTCTGTTTGCTTTTTCATAGCTTTTAAAATAGACAGGTTTCTAGCGATAACAACAAAAATCAAGTAGAAAAATTCTGCGTTCATAGTTTTAGTAGTAACTATAAAAATTATTTAAACAGGATAATAAGCTATTTAATAGCTGGTTGGATAGTTGGTTCTTTTGAAAACATCCTGAAGTCGTTTCGGCATTGAATTAACAAGTCTAGTGGTTTCTTCATGGCTTATCTTCTCTCATTCATCCTTAAGAACACTCTTCAACGTATCCTTGCTAGATATATTGTGCTTACGAATCCTACGCTCCAGAAAATCCCATAGGTGTTCTATAGGACTCAGACCAGGCGAGTGCAGTTGATTTGGGACATTATTCAGGAACAAAAGCTTCACAATCTCAGTGGCATGCTTAGGATCGTTGTCGTGTTGGAAACAAAACGACAATCCTAGGCCGAATTTAGTGGGATTTTCCTTTAAATTGTTTTCAACACATCGAGATAATAATATTTGTTCATAATCGATTCGATATATTCCAACACCATTGCTCGCCATGCGCCCCACACCATAACACCACCGCCGCGTCACCGTGCTTTACCGTTGGTTCTAAATGCACTTTTTGAAGCGCTGTGCAAAGTTTTCTCCATACCAATTTATGACCTTTTATGCTAAAAATGCAAAATTTGCCCTCATCGGTGAATATCACATTTTTCCAGAACTCCGGAGGCTTATGAATGTTTTTTTGCAAAAGGGGGGAGGGGTATCCATTTCAGCCTGGTGTTCATTGAAATATAAGACTTTCTGCAAGGCAGTTGACTACGGTATCCGGCCTTTCTCGAGATTTTTCTTGCTTTATCCACACAAATATTTTTCTTAAACTTCTCGTGAATGTCTCTTTCTATTTGAGTTGCATTTAAAAGTGGGTTTTTTTCCTACCAAGAATATCATACTTGTTTTTCTCTGATTGTGAGTTTAGATGGACGATCTGAACAAGAGGTTTGGATGTGTAAACTCTTGTAGATTTAAAGATATTAATAACACGCTGGAATAAGTGAATACTGCCATTTAACAGATCAGGCAATATCTCGATGCGACTTTTCCCATCTTTCCATATTTTCACAATGATTTTACTCTCACTGATACTAATTTCCTTCCTTTTATTTTTCATATCCTTGAATTGCTTCGTATCTTTCAAAAACGTTAAAATTTTTGCGTCACAACTTTCTTAAGCTGTTTTACTTGATAACGGAATGCAAAAACTCGGTTAACCTATAAAGCCTGTTGATAAAAATTTCAAGAATTTTTCAAATTGAGAACGCACACTTTTTCTGCCTACGATTTGTGTACTTAGCTACAAAACTCCCGTTATCTTATGTAGTTTTAATTCAAAATTAACGAATTCTTGCATGCTCAATATTTAAATATTAGTAAACAAATTCATGAAATATTGTTAGAAAAAATTATATTTCGATAAAATTTTACCTTTTTGTGTGATTTGTTATGGGTGAACACAACTTTTTCAAGCAAGTGTATATATATATATATACTTGTATATATATATATATGAAGAAAATGGATTGTTAAAATATTAAACTTATAACTGAATACAAAATCAACCGGAGTCTGAGTAAACGAAGTAAATAATGTATGACATAAGGGAGAATTAATAATATTCACATTAATATGGGAAATCTGACGACAGATAACCTGGTAACTGAAAAAAAACGAACACTAAAACACTGTAAACGACGAACACTGTAAAATAATTTTCGATGAGAAATTCTTACGAAAGAAAAAAAGTATCACAGACCTTATTCTTGGTTTCTGCATCCTGGGATGAGCTTGATCTAAAGTTTGATTATATTCTAGCATAAATACTGCAACTTTTTATAAGGAGAGTTCTTTGTATGATGCAAAAAAGATTCCATGAAAAAATAAATAACATTCCATTATGCTTTCTTCTCTCGTTATGCTTCATTTGATTGAATACTCATAAACCTAGACCAAATTTTCATTTAAAATCCTTCCTGTGCTTTTCCAAGTATCGTAATATTATTTTACTTGAAAAATGCATAACAGATGTACGTTATTTACGACTTCGCTAAATGAAAATGAAATACATGGGGTTGGTGGGGACTAAAGACGGCGATTTGTTGCTTCGTGAAAAGTAAATCCTATCTCCCCCCCCCCCTCCCTACAGCTAATGTAAGGTAAACTGTAATAATAACAGTGAATTTTTTTTTCATATCTTCCTAGCATTTTATCCGATTCTCAGTCTGGTTTTTGTTTTATATCTGTCAGTAATTTAGGTTTAAAAAAAACCCGCTGAGAAAAGTATCTCTCTCTCGTCACGGGGATTACAGCAAAGAAAAAAAATGTTTTTTGGTTTGGTTATTGGATCAAAGATATCTACTAAGTGAATGGCTTTAGATCCCCAATTGGAAAATTGCTTAAAAATTCGATTTTAAAAAAATGCAAAGAGAATTTTGAGAAAATCTACGTTAATGGCGTCAGTCAGGCTTTGGGCCCCCCGCAGTGCGGGGGTGTACGTTACGTCTCTGATTTTAAGTGTGAATTTCCAGATATTAAAAGAACAATAGAAATACTTATTTCATTCTGAGCGTCAAACTTGATGGAAATAAGTTTTTCTGAAATGAATAACATTAAAAACAAAGATCGATCTGAACTAGTACCATAAAAAGATTTATGATAATAGTACCATAAAAAGAAAAGTTTGCTTGTTCTAAAGATTCAACTTTTCTTAAGACTATAATTGATTTAATTGAAATCTATTTTAATATTCTAAAGAATGATATGACACTTATCACTCACGGCTATTCTAAATGAAACTAATCAACTTGCTTAAAATCTGACCTCCATGCCGAAAGGCGAACATCCGGTGTCTTTGTGTTCTTACTTATATTATTCATTAAATAAACTTTGAATATTACAAACTACACCCAAAAGCCAAAACATTATGACCACCCCTACATTTTGCAAGGAACTCGCCTGGATGACTTGGAAGGCACGTGATCAGGTGGAAGTGGTATTTAACTGCTGTTGGAAAGTCTGAAGAATCATTCTTTCACTTACTTCTGTGTGTGATGGTAAAGGCTGCGGATCTAAGCGACTTTGATAGAGGACAGACTGTAATGGCTCGGAACAAGTATTTCCGAAACTGCACGACTCGGGGGTTCTTCGCGATCTACAGTTGTTAGTACTTATGCAAAGCGGATGAATGACGGTGAAACCAGCAGTAGACGACATGGTGTTGGACGTCCACACGCTATCAAAGAAAAAGGTCGTCGGAGACTGTCTCGCATGGTGAAGCAAAACCGGAGTCAGACAGTGGCTTAGCAGACTGCCCAATACAATGCAGAGCCAAGTAGAATAGTATCGGAGCACACTGTTGGATATGGGGCTATGCAGCAAACGTCCCACTCGTGTGCCTTTTCTGACCGAGCGTCATCGCCAATTGCGCCTGCGCTGGGTCCGGGAACATCGCGACTGGTCCATGGATCAGTGGGAAAGAGTTGCCTGGTCAGATGAATCACGGTTTGTCATTCATCACGCCGATGGCCGTGTCAGGATACGGCGAACAGTTGCTCCCTTAATGTGCAGTAGGTCAGACACAGGCGGGTGGGGGAGGTATTATGCTTTGGGGGACGTTGTCTTGGGCGTCTCTGGGACCCATGGTCATGGTAAAGCAGACCATGAATGCTACAGGGTATCTGAACATCATTGCGGACCAGTTGGACCCTTACATGGCCTCTGTTTTTCCAGCTGGAAATGGAATGTTCCAACAGGACAACGCCCCGTGTCATAAGGCTAAAATTGTGTTGGAGTGGTTCCAGGAACATAACATGATGCTGAATTCCAGTTAATGTCCTGGCCGCCTAACTCACCGGATCTCAATCCGATAGAACACATTTGGGATGTTATGGGACGGCAGATCAGGGTTCAAAGACTACCAATTCGCAATATCTCGGATTTGCATGACCGTTGCTTAAACATCTGGTACAATCTGTCTCCGGCCATCTACCAAGGACTTGTGGCATCCATGCCAAGGCGAGTTGAAGCTGTGCTGTGCGCCAAAGGTGGGCCAACTCATTATTGACAGGTGGTCATAATGTTTTGGTTCTTGAGTGTATGTACTAATTTCTGTATATTCCACAAATCTAGCTACATACAAAAAGCAAAATAAGGATTAATATTATAATACATTACGAGACATGGAAAATCCAACAACTGGAAGGTGCGTCTTGAAAGTAAAAGAACTCGGTAAACTGTGATACAGGAACAAATGACAAGTGGTGCTTATTTTGAAATGATACTCGCAACACATAGTGAGAACAATGTCATTTCAGTTGTTACAGGAGGATTACAAACGGCGTTCATACAGTAACACGTCTAGGTACAGAGTCGAAGAGAGAATAAATATATGGCTTCCCAAAGGATAACTCTGCATTCATTTGTCACAGTTTGCTTTTTGAACATTGTGATAGCAAGCGACGTCCAATCATATTCCAGATGTGTTCGATTGGTGAGAGAATGCTAGCAAGAGAATTTTGAGAACACCTTGCAGAGTACTTTGGCTAAAATGCGCATTGTTTACTTGGGCGTTATCCTGCTGGAGTAAAGGGCATGTGAGTTTCACAAAACCTCCAGCACGTCATCCACGAATTGTTGCGCCTGACCAATGTCTTTTTCATTATTCTCAATCTTTTCCCTTTTTATGACGCTGTTCAAGCCAGTTTTCCAAAAACATCATGAAAAAAAGTGTTGAATTATTTAATCCTTAGTTATATATTTGATAACTTTGGAAGGGATTATCTGATGACCATCTAAGTCTCATGATGCACTTATTTTTCGTTCATTCTTTGGATTAGTTTTTTAGAGAGAATTATGGGGTTATCTAATCCAATTAATTATTTTCAAAAATTGAATACATGAATACGCCTCTATTTTTACCTCCGAAATAAAAATTGTAATGCTTAGATGTAATTACAGGATGGATTTGAGAATATTTACTCATATATTAACTTTTATTATTTTAATTTATTGAGTTTATAATTACATTTGTATCTTTTCAGCAATTTACTTTATGCAGTACCATAGCGTGTAAAGGGTGGCATGTTCCGAATTCAACAGTAGATTGAGTATTTATGAAGATGAAATAATGGTGGGGGAGGGGAAAGGCAGTGGCGGCAACCGCCGACGGCCTCGCGCTTGAGGGGGCCTCGCAAAGTTTTTAATTATTATTATTATTTAAATTAAATTAAAATTTTTAATTATAAAAAATTCTATTTGTGTAATTTTTGTCATCATTTGATTAGCAATAAATCCGTTTACACATACATTAGTTTAACTATAATTCTTCTTATGTAATTTAACGTTTTCTTGACTAGGAAAAAAGGAGGCCTCGCGAACCCTAATTTCGCTGACGTCCACGCGTGGTCTAGCGCCGCTACTGGGGGAAGGTATTAAATGATTAGAATACTTGGTGAGATTTTAGCGCACAGTCATATTGTTGCGCCCTCTAGCGCCCGCTATGTGAAGCGAGCTTGTAAACAGAGGGAGACGGGAGTTGTTGACAAGAAACTGAACGGTGACAAGACACTGAACAGATGTGTATCGAAGCGAGGCGAGCGGAATGCGATATGTAGCGTTTTTTTGTAAAAAGTAGATTAGTTTTAAAATTATATTGTAAAAATAAATGTTAGTTGCTTATCATAAAAGAAGCCTCTTTGATGTCAAAGGCATGAGAGCCTCTCATTTTAATAATAACGATCACATGGATGAACTAAGAATACCACAATATGGCGTCCCCACGTGGGCGGCTTGATTGGAACGGCAACAAAGAAACGAAGAGGTAGGCAAAGATTTATTATTTTCCATTTTGAAGAAATAATGCATAGAAATTTGATTTTGTTTTGAATATTTGAATGATTAATTTTTGCATTGAATGTACTGAATATACAGTTTAGAAGATTTAAATAATTAAGATAGTGTAAATGGCTATAATAAAAAGAAACAAAACCGCTCAAAGAGCTTCGTTTACGAAAGCATACAATAAATTAGAAAGCGCATTAACTGACGATAGCGTCGAATATGACGAATTCGAAATGTGCTTAGAATTGTTTGAGCAAAAAGCAGACTCTTTAGAAATAATTTATAGCGGTTATTTAGATGGCTTAGAAAACGAAGAAGATTTTGAAAATGAGTTTATTGCGGTTGAAGAATACCGAGAAAAATCGCTGAGGATTCAGCTGCGAGCTATGTGTGTTTTAGAGAATTTGAAAAAGATTACGAAGGAGAACGAGACTGCTTTTACCAATAACGGCTCGCAGTCACAAAATGATAAATTTCCTAAAACATTATGTCAACGACTCCCCGAAATAGAGCTTTATAAATTTGGTGGAGACTTGAAAGATTGGTTGACATTTTGGAACCAATTCAAAAATATCCATGAAAATACGAATCTGACAAACGCGGATAAATTTCATTATTTAATCCAATCAATGAAATTAAAATCTGAATCAAGAGAAATTGTAGAATCTTTTCCCATAACAGATGAAAACTATTCTTCAGCTTTAGAAACTTTAAAAGAAAGATATAGTAGAAAAGACTTTTTAATAGATTTTTATGTTAGAGAGCTATTAAAGCTCGTTTTGAACAACGCGAATAGGAATAAAAGCGATTCTTTGAGTTGTTTATACAATAAACTGTCTACTCAATTGAGAGCATTGAGCTCCTTAGGAGTAACATCTGAAATGTGCGGAGTAATATTATATCCTCTTGTTGAAAGTTCATTACCTATAAATGTGTTACGTTCATTTGAAAGGCAAAGAAAAAGTCTGGAAAACGAACTAAAATTATCAAGTCTTGATGCAATAATTCATTTTTTGAAAAATGAGGTAGAAACTGAAGAGAAAATCCGGTTGAGCAGAACAGATATATTTCACTTTTCCTCGGAGCGGAAAAACGCCGCGCCTACAAATTCTCGAGATCGAAAACCCTCAGCAACTGAATTGTTTAGCCAGAAATTAAATGATAATTCATGTATGTTTTTTTTAAAAATAATGAAACTCGATCGTGTAAGAAAGCATATTTTATTCCTTTAGATGAAAAATTGGCAGTGATTAAAAGGAAAGGTTTATGACGTATTTTGTTTAACGAAAGGTCATTTATCAAAACTCTGTTCATCTAGTATTAAATGTAATCTCTGCTCTGAAAGACATTTAAAATTAATGTGTCCTAACTTAGAAGTTAATAAATTGGATCAAATACCAAAACAATGTATTGATGATATGGATGAAAATGTTGCAGACACTTTGTATTCGCACACAAGTGCAACGCATGAAGTTTTTTTATAAACTCTTGTAGTTAATATTAAGGAAAAAAAGACACGACGTAAGGCTGGAGTTATTTTAGATACGGGTTCCCAGAGGTCTTACATTAAAAAAATCTACCGCAGAGGAGTTAGGTTTTGAAATTCAGATAGAAGAAGAATTTTCACACGCATTATTTTTTTTAAATGTTTATAAACCCCGTGCACCACGCAATGTATAACACGGGGGCATACAACACAGACAGAAGAAAGGATTACAACATAAACATCCATGCCTTCTCCGGGATTCGAACCCAGTCCCTGCGGCACCGCAGTCAGCTACACGCATTATTTGGGGGTAGGAAAACTGAAACACAAAGGCATAATTGTTATAAAATTTATCTTTATAGCCTTGACGGGAAATATAGCTGTAGTTCAGATGCTTTAGATCAAGATATAATTTGCAACGATATAGCTAGCGTTAGGTATGGACCTTAGATGAGGGAATTGAAACCAAAGAAAATATTTATAACTGACTTTCAAAATGATTCAGGACCCATTGAAATACTTTTAGGAGCCGACGTTGTTGGTAAACTATTTACGAGAAAACGAGAAGAATTGATGTCTGGATTAGTCTCCATGGGGACTAAATTAGGTTGGACATTAATGGGAAAAGTTCCTCAGTTACAACATCAAAATGTGAATATGACTGTCGTTAGTATGCTGTCTCAGGAATTGCCAGTTTCATTCTTGTGGGACTTAGAGTGCTCGGTATTAGAGATCCTGTTGAACAAAATACCAAAGATGATTTGCGAAAGGCCGTAATGATTCACTTTCGAGATACTGTTCAGCAAAATTCAGATGGAAGGTACGAATCAAGCTTACCCTGGAAAAAAGATCATGCCCTTTTACCCAATAACTATGAGTTAGCTTACAAGTGGTTAGATTTTACTTATAAGAAATTAGACAAACGGGATATAGAGAAAAGTACCAGCAAGTTTTTGGGGAATGGATAGAAGAAGGAGTGATTGAAGAAGTTTCTTGCGACGAATCGTCATTGCAAGAGTCTCATTACCTTCCTCATCGTCCAGTTATTAAAGAAACATCGGTTATATCTTCTTTGAAAATTAGGCCCGTCTTCGATGCCTCGACCAAGATCCCTAACTACCCAACCTTGAATGATTGTTTAGAAACTGGAATAAACTTTATCGAGACAATTCCCACCATTTTAGTCAGATTTCGACTGTATGAAGTCGGTGTAGTTTCGGATATTAAAAGAGCGTTCCTACAAATCTCTCTCAACAAAAACGATCGAAATTTCTTGCGATTTTTTCTGTATGATGACAAAAATAATGTCAGAACCTATAGACACCGGCGAGTAGTTTTCGGCCTGACCAGCAGCCTGTTTTTATTGATGGCAGTCATTCATCATCATTTGTCAAGAGATACTTACAAGTTACAATATTCTGAAAAACTGCTAGAAAATTTACGAAGCAGTTTTTATGTAGACAATTGTGTCATGAGCGTGAAGAATCCGTCAGAATTAGAAAAATTTATGAAGGCAGCCACAGAAATTATGAAAGAAGGTCAGTTTGACTTAAGAGGTTGAGAAAGCAACAAACTTCATGTCTGCCCCCGTTGAAGTTCTGGTACAAATGTTTTAGGCTTGATATGGAATAAAGACTCTGATACTTTAAAAATTGATTCGGAATCCCTGAAACTGGAAGAACCCGGAACGTTAACAAAAAGGAAAATTTTGTCCCTCACAAGCCGAATTTTCGATCCAATTGGATTTATTTCTCCAGCTTTAATAAGACTAAAACTTTTACTTCAAGAAACTTGGAAGAACAATATATGACCACTGGGATTCAAAAGTTAATGAAAACATAAAAAGGAAATTCCTTTCATGGTTGAAAGGTTTACGCTATTTAAGTGATATTAAGATCTCAAGATGGTTAGGAGTAACTACAGAATCGAACCTAAGTCTCCATATATTTGTTGATGCAAGTCAGACTGCTTATTCGGCTTGTATATTTATGAGATGTGAATCATCTCTAATGGCGCAGTCAATGTACAGTTACTCCAAGCCAAGTCAAGAATAACTCTGATGAAGAAAATAACGATCCCTCGCCTTGAATTGATGGGAGCTACTATTGGATCGAGATTATTTGATTCCGTGAGTCAGGCTCTGAAACCAGAAATTGAGAATATTAATTCTTATTTTTGGACTGACTCATCAACAGTGTTGACCTGAATTAAAAGACAAGAACGGTGGTCAGTGTTTGTGAATAATCGAATTGTTGAAATAAGAAGGCTGACTCCTCCTGAAAACTGGTTCCATGTTCCAGGAAATCAAAATCCTGCTGACATTCTCACCAGAGGATGCGGACCCAGACAGCTTTTGAAATCTGAGTGGTGGCTAGGACCTACTTGGCTGAAGAAATCTAAAGAAGACTGGCTTAAGTCATTTGGAAGTGTCAATGAAGAAGAAGTTGAAAAAGAGAAGCAAAAAATTGTTGTCTCAGCTTTCAATATAGAATTTAAATCCACTGTAACTCTATTAGCAACAAGAATTTCGAAATTTTCAAAAATAGTTAGAGTCTTAGCATGGATATTACGCTTTCAGCCAAAAGCTAAAAATTTAAGGAGAAACATGCAGATTTAACACAAGAAGAAATAATAGAAGCTCAGAAAACACTACTGCTTTCAGCACAAAAGGAGTGTTTTGATGAAGAAGAAGGAAGAAAATCTTTGAAAAACTTTCAAGTTTTTACTGATAATGATGGTGTACGATTAAAGTCCAGAATTGCCAACGAAGATGAATTATCTGAATTCATTGCTCCATTAATTCTTCCACCTAAACATTTAGTGATCAAACGACTTACGAAGCAAGAACACTTAGTTCACACAAGCATGCAAGAACTTCAATTCTTCTAACAATTTTACGAGAGAGATTTTGGATCATTAAAGGTCGGAGGACTGTTCGTTCCGTTATAAAAGACTGTATCATCTGTAAAAGGCAAAAAATGAAGAACCTTGAAGTTCCATTTCTACCTCTGCCTCGAGATAGAACTAGACTATCAGCAGTATTTGAAGTGTCCGGTGTGGATTTGACCGGACCCTTAATAACCAAGTCAAATGAGAAGGTTTGGATTGTCCTCTTTTCCTGTGCTGTTTACAGAGCTGTCCACCTAGAGTTAATACCTTCTCTCAGTACAAATGCTTTTATTCAAGCATTATGAAGATTTATCGCAAGAGGTAGAATATCCATTCTATGCTCAGACAACCGAACTAATTTTACAGGCTTAAGTACAGCATTGAAGCGACTTGATTGGACAAAAATTCAACGCGAATTTGAGATTAACCAAATAAGATGGAACTTCAACCCACCATCTGCCCCATGGTGGGCAGGATTCTGGGAAAGGCTAATTGGAATATTAAAAGACCTTCTCAGGAAAAACTTAGGACGTTCAACTCTGACATATGAAGAATTGTTCACTCTTGTCTGTGAGTGTGAATCAGTTATGAACAATAAACCCTTGGCATACCTATAAGAAGAACCCGATTTAAAAGCTTTAACGCCATCCTATTTTCTTCAAGATTTCCCAAACAATGATGTGCCCGATCTGGACAAAATAGTTAAGACCAATATCAATAAGAAATACATATATGTTCAGAGACTAAGAGAAATACTAAAAGAAAGATTTCGAACCGAGTATTTGGGATTTTTGCGGTCACCATCCCTAAAAGACTTGATCAAATCAAAGTTGGAGACATCGTATTAATTGGTAGGGAGGATAAAAATAGACTTTACTGGCCCTTAGCAAGAGTCATCGAACTCTTTACTGGAAGAGATGGACGTACAAGGCTGGTGAAATGAAAAACAGGCAAAGGAACTTTACTCAGACCTGTCCAAAGACTGTATCCTTTAGAAGTCACCGAAAGTACGAAGGCCATGGACATTAACTTGGACTTGAAATAAAAATATCCTTTTGAACAATTTTAGTATTATAATTTTGTGAATTTATATTGAAGTAATTTTTATTGCTGATATTTACTATGTATTTTTTTACTCATGGAATATTTACTCTATGTTTTAGTTTGAAAATTTGAATTCTGTTGTATTATCCTAATGTCTTTTTGTATCATTCTCAGATAATTGTATGCTTATGATATTTTTTAGTATATTTTCAGTTTGTTTAGTTCTTTGTTGAGTTTTCTCCTAGAAGTTCTAAAACTCAAGTGGGGAGAATGTTGCGCCCTCTAGCGCCCGCTATGTGAAGTGAGCTTGTAAACAGAGGGGGACGGGAGTTGTTGACAAGAAACTGAACGGTAGCAAGACACTGAACAGATGTGTAACGAAGCGAGGCGAGCGGAATTGTAGCGGTTTTTTTGTAAAAAGTAGATTAGTTTTAAAATTATATTGTAAAAATAAATGTTAGTTGCTTATCATAAAAGAAGCCTCTTTGATGTCAAATGCATGAGAGCCTCTCATTTTAATAATAACGATCACATGGATCAACTAAGAATACCACACATATATTGCTCTTAATGTGTGATTTTTTTAACACTCGTATCCAAAATTAAGGTCACAAAAATGTTTTTTGTCAGATTTTTAAATTGCCTCCAGAAAAATTGGTAAAATTTGTATTTATATATTTTGAAGAACGGGTAGTACAATATTAGTTCAGAAAAAGATGTTGTTTAGCGTTAGTTTTTGCAGAATTACTGGATTGAGCATATGAGATTTTTTCTTGCAGTTTTGTGAATATTGCATTATATAAAACAAACAAGTTAGCCTGTTAGCAGTGAGGATGACTTCTCATAATCGTTTAGATTATTAATTGAGATGGAGAACCGTTGGCAGGCTTGAAGCTGGCCAATCTCTAGCGGAGGTGGCTCGATGGTCACAAGTGGCCCGAAAGTTGTCTCCTGGCTATGGAATCAATTCGAAACAAGTGGTACTGTCTACAGGAACGTCGGCTAAGGTCACCAAAGAGGATCGCTACTTGGCATTAAGCGCATGGCGACATGGGTGGGTAATTGCTCCTCATATTGCTCGTGACCTAACTGCTGTGTCTGGAAGAAGAATTTCCTGGCAAACACTCTACAGCCGTCTTGCAGACATTGTACTTTACGCCCGGCGTCCAGTCTTGTGTGTCCCTTTGACTGCAGCCAACAGAAAAGACAGGATATTGTGGAGCTGAAAACATCAGTCGTGGACACTACAAGAAGGGAGGCGTGTTCTTTTCATTGATGAGTCGAAATTCCCCAGACAAAGTGATTCTTATCGATTCTTTATCTGGAGAGAAAGTGGAACTCACTTCTCTCCCTCCTACATAACAAAAATCGACAAATATGATGGCAAAGGAATCCTTGTGTGTGTCGACATAATGTTGGGCAGTCGTAAACCCTTGTACTTTTTTGGTACGAGTACTGTCAACTCACAGCTCTATATGGATGAGATCCTGGAAGCCTGTATGAGAATTTTAAGGGTGTTATAGACCCAGACTACATTTTTATGGACGAAAATGCGCGGCCACATAGAACTCACATTGTTGAGGAATTTCATTAGGGAGGGGATATTTGCCATATGGATTGGCCCTCTAGGTCTCCGCATCTCAATCCTATTGAACTAATTGGGGATGATCTTGGAAAAACCATTTCTCAGCGTATCCCCTCCTCCCAGGACCCTCTAAGAGTCAAAAGTCGTGCTTTTAGAAAAATGGGCTTTGTTGCCACGAATATTTATCGACACACTCATAAACAGTATGACAGCTCGTTATGAAGCTTGAATACCTGTGCACGGTGGTCGCACTTCAAATTAGACAGACTTTTAACGAGTTCAAGGCTTCATCTCTGATTCGTGGTTTCACACTTTTTCATATTAATTAAAAATTAAAATCTTTTCTACATGGTTATGTTGCTATATTCTTTCTCACACAGTTTTACGTCTTTGTGCTAAATTTCGTGGCAACACAGTAAATATATAGTTCATCAGTTTTCTTAGATTTTGTGTTTGTGACCTTAATATTGGACATGAGTATACTTTTAAATTTTTTAAGTGCTGAAACAAATTTTAGTTTTAATTTGATTCAAATCAATCGAATTCTGGTTTAATCAGTCAAAGGGTTATGGTTGTGAACTCCAAGGTTGATGGAGGGCCGTGGTAGCCTATGGATCATGGTCACGAACTCGTGGACGGCGTTTTGGAATAGAGAGCATATGAGTCCTGCTATCTTTGAAAACTCGCCATGTAGAGGAGCTCAAACATGTTAAATCTGTTGTGCCTCAAAGTCTTCCTGTTGGATGTAGACGTTTAGAGAATGGAATACCAGCTCTAGTGTCATCCTCGTCACTTGACCAAAGCTTAAAATTATGAGGCTCGTCACCATAGTCCTCGCGTTACTTTGGAGTGCGACGTTACCGAATACTCCCTCCCTCGAAGTTGGTGATGTTTGAACCGCTTGCTGGAACCTTTATAATTCCATAAAAATTCCGTGTTTCAATTTTGGTGTGTTAATGGCAAAGTAAAATGGTAGGATTTTAAATAAACTGTATTTCCAACACAACAAATAACTAAATTCGAATATATATATTCCCTTCATCAGAGTGGAATTCTGTGGCAACGGGAGCCAAGTGGTCAAGGTATCGGATCATGGCTAACGTGTTATGAGTTCGAGCCCAGTACCACAGAAGACCCGCCATATATTCAAAATTATGCTGCCCATCGCCAAAAGCCCTCGTGTAGTTGAACAGAGTGACATCAATATTCACTCACTCAGAATGGAATTCTGGGAATCTAGAAGAGATGCCAGAAGACATTTCTTCGAACCAATGAAATTCAATAGGAGTTCTTACTGCCAATAAGACTTAAGGATCAAGGATCCGATATTATGAAAGTATACTACACAATAAACTGTTAAAACTTCCAAGTAATTTTAAAAAATATGTTCTGAGTTGCAGTCCTGAAAATATGGTAAACCTATACATTTTTCATACCTCGTTTTATACGTTAGAAAAGATCGTAATTTCCCCCTTAGTCATTGCATTTTATACGAAATAGGACTTCTCTTCCTGGATACAAGTGAAATTTTCTTCGCTTAATCTTAAAGAATAGGACCCAAATTTGGAATATTTTTCTACATATAAATGTATTCCAACGTTAATGTTGTATATATTCTGACTTCTCTATTCTATAGAGTGCAAGATATTTTATCATACTCCTCATTTTTGACTGAGTTAATTGATTTTTTTTGGTAGAAAATGTATTTCGCATTGTGCTAAATGAGCTATTCCTTAACGTATTAAAAAGAAAAATTAATTATATATCAAATATTTTGAAAATTTAAAATAGCTATACATCATAAACAGAAGTATGAGTTACACCGTTGCAAAATTTCATGAAAATTGAAACAGTTTTCCGTCTGAAAATGGGCTTCGCGTTTAGACGTTTGTACGTTAGCTCTTGTACGTTTAGCTCTTGTACGTTTGCCAAAGACAGCTTAACTAAAAGAATTTCTTTCTTTTTAAATAAATTTTGCGTATTTTAATTAATTTTTTCCTAATAAAAAGTAATAAATTTTTTAAAATAAATTATTTAAAAATTGTGTTGATAAATAGTTCTTTTAAAAATAGTTCTGATAAATAGTTCTTTTAAAAATAGTTCTGATAAATAAGGATGAAATTACTATATTTTTCTTTATAAATAAAACCTGAAAGGATATTTTTTCCTCAGTAGGAGGGTTTTCTTTCTAAGAATGAGGACAAGATTCTTTACTTGGAACACTGATTACTTATCATCTCAATTTTTCGGAGTAATTCTATTTTTAATCCATTGAAATCCTTTTTGAAATTAATTTATTTATAAGTTTATATCAAAGTTGTAATAAACTCTTTTCCTTAAATTTTATAAGCATTCGAGCCCTTTCCCCTTCTATATATTCTTTACAGTAGTTTTCAATGAAAATTAGTCGTCTTTTATTTCGTAAAATCTTTCTAAAGGTTCAAAATTCATTCTGAAAGATATTTTTCTTAGAAATACAATGTTCTTAAACTTTGGAAAATTTATCAAATATGCTTTGAGTCAAGAAATTTTAAGTGGTGTTTATTTTCAAATTAGTTCGGTTTATAACATCTTTTAAATGAAATTAAATACGTTTCAGGATCATGGTGATAAAGAATTATTTTTCTCCTGTGATCCCAGAATAAGCTAAAGTCCGGGAATATCAATGAATACAAGACTTTTGATGTAAAATAGCGTCAGTAGATGGCGACAGGATCGCTTATGAAGATATTAATACATTGTATAGTACTGCCATCTATTTTTCGAAGATTGAAACTGAATTTTTGAGTTTGCTTCTCTTTGTCTAAGGATAAGCAACAAGACATCCAGCTTAGTACTGCCATCTATTGGTTCATATTAAAACTTTTAATTTTTGCTGATATTGAAAGCTGTTACTTTTAGCGGCAAAGTCTACATATATCATTAGTTTTTTTAAAATAAAAGCTTCAATATTTTTGATAAAAAATATTAAAAACATTTTATTAATGTGAAAAATACTTTAAACATTTATATATTAAATAATTAAATATTTAAATATATACATTATACTATTTATTACATTTTATGCATTTTAAAATATTATATTTATGTTAAAACTCTTTTGGTTTTTAAAACACGTGTGTGATTTATTTATGCTAAAATTTTTTGTCTGTTTATCTAATGTGGGAATTTAAATCCTAAAGCCCAATCTTGTGTATACCTTTCGCCACCAGATGGCGCTAGTGGTCTTAAGCTATCAGACACACACATTCGATTATTATTTTTTTTTAAAAAAAAAAGTCTTCATTTTCTTTTATACTTTTCATTTTAGTCCAAAATTTTGCAGTTTTTAAAATTGTAACGATTTTCAATAAATTTAATTTATTCCTATTTTTTTTAAATTTATAAATTTCCATATATTTGTTTTGAATACAAAAATAATTCCAAATACATCAATAAAGACAAATAGCAGAAATACAGTGCTTGTTGCGTACAATGAAATTAAAACAATTTAGTGAGTAAAGCAGTTGAAAAAAACCATTAAATTGAAACAAAGAAATGAAACAATAACTAACACTAAGAATACAAATGAATTCAATGTTATGGGAAAAGAATTAAAAACAGTACAAAATAAAGATTATACAAGCTTTTAAATTTGCGTACGAAAACTACATTTAATGGTTGGACAAAAGAAAATATGATTTCATGAAATTCTTGCAAAAATCAAATTTCAAAATTGAGAATTTAAGACTTTTTAATGTTATAATGATATTACAATAGTAAAGTCTCGGGATCCTATTCTACTTCCACACTCAAACTTTATATCTTAAACAATTCCCTATTTTTTGAGTATGTACACACACACACACACACACACACACACACACACACCACACACACACACACACACCACACACACACCACACACACACACACACACACACACACACACACACACACACACACACACACACACACACACACACACACACACATACATACATATATAAGGAATGTACAATATATATAATACATTCAAAGGCTAATTGAAACTAAGAATTGATTTTTCAAATAAATGCTTTATTTTTGCTTAACCTTTAAAATTTGATTCATTAGAATATATTTATAATAAGTTATTCATGAGCCGGGGATAATTGGAAATTTCAAACACTACATGGAAAAATATATAATTGTTATAAAAAATTAACTATTAATGATAAAACGTGGAAGAGTATTTTCCAATAAATGCAAAAATTGGCATTTTGACTTTAGTTTATTGTAAGATTCAGCCTTATTTTGGAATTGGAATATTAATATCCATTTTGAGCTAGCAATCCTGAATTAAATAGACATTACGTAGAAGGTATATAACAATGTTTTTCAATATTAGGAGATATATTAAAAAAATAGTTGCTTAGACTTCTTTTAAGCTAAATGTTACACTTAAAGATTATTACGTAAGTTAATCAGAAAAGTTTAAACTTCAGAAAACAAAATATACATGTTCTAACTAAACAATATGAACATACAAAATTGTAATTACAATACTTAAAACGAAAAATGCAACACGTTTTTCTTAAAAATAAATTACTTTTTAAATGCGAGAAAGACGAATAATTAAAAAATATTTATAATCTTCGAGATTGTTACCATTTTTTATATTCTGAAAAACAAAATAATCGTGGGATCGCTACTGTTTATTTTATCTGTTTAAAAAAAGCCAAAAATAAGGTGAAAGCTTGATATATAACGCTTTCAATAATCTTTAAAACCATGAAACGAAAGTGTATGTTACAATATATATATTTATATATATATATATTCATACACACACTTTTCACGGGTTTAATTTCAGGAGAAATTTACCAAAAAGAGCTTCAAAACTTTCAATTCCAAGAATTCATTGACGGAAAAGTTTAATAAAAATATTTGCTGAAATCAACCACAATTTAAGAGATTTTATAGTTTTCAAAGTAGAAAGGGTTGATTTTTTAATTGGTTTTTTGAACACTGGCGTAGCTAGCTCTGAGGGGGCCCATTTTTAGATTAGTGGGACTGTAGTTACACATGTTGGGGCCCCTGTACCTTGTGGGCCCCGTATCAGTGATACGGCTGATACGGTGGTCGCTACGCCCCTGGTTTTGTAGCATAACTGCCACACATACTACTAATAACAATAAGACTTACACATTTATACATTTGCTTCAGCTTTTAAATTTTGAAATTTCTCTCT
Organism: Trichonephila clavata; assembly: GCA_019973975.1. Classification (NCBI taxonomy): domain Eukaryota; kingdom Metazoa; phylum Arthropoda; class Arachnida; order Araneae; family Nephilidae; genus Trichonephila; species Trichonephila clavata. Next base: position 21,183 of record BMAO01038810.1, on the reverse strand, counting down.
CTCCATATGTTAAAGGTCCCATAATCATCCAAAAAGGGGCCAAACCCTTTGTGTTAACGGAATATCCTATTAAACAAAATAAGATTAAATACATATAATGTATTGTACTTGAATAAAAATAGTAACAAACTCTGCTTACACACATGTTAATAACGTTATCCTCATTTCTCAACTGGATAAAGAATTTAGCAAATAAATTTGATGCTAGAGTTATTCTCATATACTAATATTAGCAGTAATAGTAACTTTCTTAGCTGAGAAACCGGTTAAACTGTATACTACGCAGAAAGTGCTAAGTGTATTTAGAAACTAATCTTTTTATATCTATTCCTGATTTTTGAACCTTTCATCGAATTATTCCATTAAAGACAAACCGGATATATTTTACTAGAAATATTTTAGAATTAATATTAATTTGCCTCCTTTTGATATTTATTTAAATTCATTGAAATTAAATCTGAAATCGAATTAAAAAGTAATTTTCAAGAGTTTGAGTTCTAAAAGTTGATTCTTAAGATTTAAGTTCTAAAGTTTAAATATCGATGCGTCAAATAAAGATATAAACTATAACCACTTGTGGGCCACATTGCAAAATAATTTTTTTCTTCTGGGCCGCACATATCATATTTTTTTTGACAAATTGTAATAAAAATTAGCTCTATGAAGTTTTATTAAAATAAATTAACTTATTTTTACTATAATTTTTTTAAAATTTGAATTAGACATGAATAGGTACACATTTATTTTAAGTTTTTAAAAGTTTCGTTTAATTTAGTTTGGATTTCATTAAATTGGAAAAAAATCAAGTTAATGAGATGAATGAATTTGCTTTTGTGTTGAACAAGCAAATCAATATCGGGTTCAATAGACGAAGTTACAATTCTTCATGAATTTTCAAGATGTTTTCAGTGATCTTTGTCTTATTTTTGTTTTTTATATGCTTCATTCTTGGAAAATAACTGTTCACAAATAACTGTACAGCCAAAAGCTGAAGACATTAATAAAGCATGAGTGTGAAAATAAGGATATTTATCGCGGTGTAGGTAATCTTTATAAAACTCCAGTATGGAAACATTCCCAAATTTTTCTTTCAGCTGAAAGTCATTTTGGAGTTCAATTCATTCCATTTGAAAATTTGAAGTTAATTTATTTATTTCTAGAAAACACGGAGTAGTAAATATATTGAAATACTCTTCCTTTTTTCAAAAATCTTAAAATCTTCTTTCAAACTCTTCAATTAAATCGAAAATTAATGAGGCATATTTTGTGCATACATTTATTTTTTTAAATAAAAATGTGTAAATTGAAATAGTTTCATAATTTGAGTTTAGGCCGCATTTTAAAAGCATTTGGGACGCACTTTAGACAAGCATGATATAAAGGATAGACAAAATAAATTAATTAATAAATTTGCTTCATAATTTCCATAGATATAAAATAAAACAATGAATATTTCTTACTTTTGTTTCAATTCATATATTAGGATTATAAATAATATAAAAAACAATCTATAACTGAACTGAAACAATAAATAAACTGAGATTTTTAAATATAAGAATAAAATATTGATCAAAGTTTATCTGCTTTCAGTGTTCTTTTATAAACTTAAAACCAAAGCCAAAACAAGCCAATAATATTAAATCTGCCGACTCAAGCCAAGACAAGGTAATCTGTTAAAACTAATAGTAATTTGAACTTCAGTACTGGCTTTCTCGTATAGTCCCGCTCTAAGCAGATCTCAATTTTATATATAACAGTGAAAACTACTTGAATAACTGTTAAGGTAACTGGGACGTCTGCGAGAAGGAAAAATGAATTTTTTTTGCACTAAATTAAATGGTTCTCACTTACTTAAATTAAAAGCAACGGAAATAAAATTTTTAAATTGATTTACCTGTATATTAAAGTACTTGTTAATGTAAAAAAAAATTCATTTTAAATTATAAATGAATCTGTAAGGGCAATAATTAATCAATAACTATTTTTTTTTATTTTCAAGCATGATCTTACCTTTAGGTACACTTTGCATAAAATCTACTGCATAAACAGCTATAAAATTTCGCGGAGTCTTTGTAAACATAACAATACATAAAATAAATTAAATGAGATTTTAAAAATAAATTTATAAAAATTTTAAAAAAAATTAGAATTAAGTGATTTAAATTTCCTTTAAATTCCATGCAGAAATTGTGATACATCAAAAATTTGTGAATATTTATTTGAAAAAAAAATTCGTTCGCTTTGTTGAAAATTTGTGAATCTAATATTATACAAAATATCAGTACTATAGGTAAAGTGGATTTTGAGAAAAGTGTACCGGAAACACAAAAAATTGCATTTTGAAAAAATTGAGAAGAAAGATGTTTTCATCTATGAATTGTAAAATAATATTTTTTAATACAATGTAAAGCCATACCATTATTATTTTGCATCATTTCTCAGTTTTTAAATCGTAAGTTTAAAATTCTAGATTATTTAGAAGTCTTTTTAATAATTAACATTTCAAAAAACAAAATTTTGTAACAAATCATTTAAATTTTCCGTAATTTTTACAAAAAAAATGGACTATTCTCAATATATTTGAACATATAATACAGAAAAATTACATTCTTCGAATAGAATTTTTTTTTCCAATACATATTAAATATACTACGGATTTTGAAGAAAGTGTACTTGAATCACAGTTACATCACATTTGCTTACAATTTTAAAATTCAAATTTCCAACGTTCTTTTAATCGAATTCTCATAATCTCATAATTATTTTTTAAAAGTAAAATTAAAAAAAAAATGCAAAATTTGAAGCACCTTCACGTCCCAGTTACCTTAAAATCAGATTTTTTAAAATCAAATATGCAATTACATGAAACTAGGAAAGCGACATATTTTTTTTATTAGAGTTTCGTATTTTCAGTTATTAATATTTTCTCGTAGGTTTTGAATCTGAAGCGGTGTAAGACTTTAATTAGATACTGCTGTAAATTCGGATTGTGTTTAGTTCAAACAAGTAGAAGAACTCATTAAAAATCAATATTATTACTTTCCAGTCTTGTATCATCAAGAATAATGTTAAGAAAAGATAAAAGTGAATCCCCCAATGAAAACAGGGTCTTCATGTTTTCTTTGGTAAATAATGCTTTAAGAAATTGATTTATAACATATTTCCCAGAATTTGCATTAAATCGTTTTATGCTTATTATGTTAATACTGAAAATCAAGATTTTCATGTTATTTCTGTTAAAATATCTGTATGTGTGTGACAATTTATGTTTCATTTATACTAAAAACTAAGAATTTATTTTTATTCAGAATATGTGCACACGAGGCAATTTTTATCAACCCATCCTTTATAAAAATCACAGGCTCTCTCCTACTATTGAATCTGATCTTATGTGATTTTAAAATTTGATTCTAGAACTTAGTGAAATAATTAACTGATTTAAGAGAATAAAGAAAAGCTAACTATTCTACAGTGTGAATTACTCAAAATGTGCTTTCATTCTAGAAGCCTATAATACTATTCGATAAAAATCCTATTTTAAAAAGGCTCCTTTTCCTTTCTTGTTTAGAAGTAGATTAACACAAAAACTAAACACTTGAAGAATATTGAAGGGGAACTAAAATAAAAATAGGAACTAAAAAGAAAAAATTTCACTATAACTACATCATTTTTAGATTAACTATTTTTGTTGCGTTTATTTTCTTGAAAATTGCACCACCTCATGAGGCTTTGTGAATTAGTTTCCGCGATTAAATATAGATGGCGCAAGTCTGCTCGGATCCAGAGCATTCTAAAGAATCGACTCTTTTCCTCCTCGTAAAATTTTTGATTGTTTTCTCCAATTTAGTAAGAAAAATTGAAGAGAGAAAATTATACAGTGAAAAGAACTACGGGAAAAAAGATTTCATAATTTTAGTTTTCTTTTGTTTGTTTGCTTTGTAACAATGTTTTCAAACAGTGTTTCGTAAAGTTTAACAATTGCTAAGAATTTTAATAATCATACATTTTATTTTAATATATTATATTGCTCAGTAAAGTAAATTATTTAATATAATAATGCTCCTATATGTTTAGTCAAAGTGATATGGGTTTTTTATTGTAAGTATATTACTCAAGTATTCACATGATGCATATTTTTCATACTTTCAAGCTTCTATTATGTGTCATGTAATATATTTAAAACACTTCATGTTCTTGAAATTTTATTAGTATCAAAGAATTTTTCCAATATTTTAATATCCGTTCGGCATATGTGGATTTTATAAGCCTAAAAATATTTTACTTAATCCACAAAAACTTGAGAAAAATTCAATTATTTTTCAAATGATCGAGCTTAGTTTCCAAATTTATTGAAATTTTTATTAGAAAAATATACAGCCAGCAGTAATACACAGAGGAAAGTAAAATCATAAAAAATGTGTTATATGTGTTGTTAAATTTTTTTTCCCAGTTAGAGTAGTGTTTTTTCAAAATTTTAAATGCAATCTTTCAGTACAAAAAATTTATTGATTCATTTAAATATATAATATACACTGGTTAACATTTATAACATTTTGAAGAAACATTCCCCAGAATAGAAATTACATAAAAGAGAGTAAAAAAAAAACGAACCAACTTTAAAATTCCATCATTTCCCCCCATTCCATTTCTATAATTATTTTCTCACTTTCAATTCTATTTTCTTCACATTTTTAATATAAAATTCTTAATTATTCGGGCAAAGAAAGAACGTTGTCCATTTATTAAGGAGATTACGAAACATAATTGCCTGTCATTTTGGAGGATTGAAATCTATATATAGCTATTTAAAGCCATTTTGATTTTCAATTTTTTGAAAGAGTCAGATCAACAAAGAAACAAGATTTCCACATTCCTAGACAGAAAAAGGAAATTTGAGGAAGCATTACTTTTTTAAATGGTGAATAAAATTAAAAAGATGACTCTAGAGAAAAAAAATTTCTACTATTTGTATTGTGTTCTTCGGTCTCAACAGGGTCGTAGCTACCACCGTATCAATGATACGGTGTTTGATTCCAAGCTACAGGGGCCCCAACATGTGTAACTACAGTCCCACTAACAGGGCTCTCTTATCTGAACAAGGGCCCCGAAGAAATTTTGTGATACAGGGCCCACTCAGAACTAGCTACGCCATTGGGTCTCAGTACCGTTTTCTGGTAAATGGAAATGCTATTATATTTGGTTATATCATGTTGTTTTCAACTTAACTCTGTCTTCCTAAATTATTCTATCAATAATTTAGAGACGGAACTAATAAATACAACTAAAAAGTTAGTTTTGAGCGAATAAGAACACTATTAGTTATATAGAAATCCGGGTGATTTCTTACGTTACTAGAAATTAAATAATAAGCTCTACAGACACTCTTTAGGATTTTTAACTATGCGTTCAGAAAAATTTTTCTATTCTATCTCCCTTGAGAGTTTTACTGTTTTTTTGTATGTACTCAAATTTATATATATATATATATATATATATATATATATATATATATATATATATACATATAATAGGCGTTCTTTTTTTTTTTTTTTTTTTATTTTTTTTTTTACCAAAATTTCACAATGGAATAGAGAATCTGAGGAAGAATAATTTCAATTTTGAATCAAACATTGATTAGAGTTTAGTATCTCAACATACCCCTCAACAAGATCGGATCGTTTGAAATTACTGTCATTAGTTTTGGAAGGTTAAAGGTAAAAATTGTTAAAATTAATAAGCTGACAAAGCTAGAGTTTTTTTACTATGCCTTTGCTAATAAAAATACTCTAAAGATTGGTTTTTAACCTTAAAAAATATATTTTTGGAAAATAACTTTATTAATTATTTATATCAATCTTTCTGTGATTTTAATTTAAAAAAAGGAAATTGACTGAGAGAGAGAGAGAGAGAGAGAGAGGGAGAGAAAGAGAATCTATCTTTTTATGATTGTTTATTAAATATGATTATTAGCTAAAAAGTAACAACAAATTTGATAATGTTTAGCAAACAGTAGTTACAAATTTGTCTATCCTTAATATGTTTTAATCTTTCTAATATTATTTATTTATTTACCTGGAACTTCAAATTTTTTAAGACTGGTAATCAAAAAATAAAAACATATTAAATACACAAAAAGGAATGCATTAAATATACTTGTTTAATCGAATTTAGCGGGTTTGGTACACTTGTTTGTATTTTGAAGGAACAGAGTTACGACAAGATACTCCAATAGAGGGCGCTAGATATCCAAAACTTTGCAGGTGTGCTGTCAGAGAAAGGAATGAGTGAAAGTTATATAAAAACAGGAGGGGAAGAAAAAAGGATCTCTGGCATATTATTTTCAGTGAACTCAAACCATTTTGAAAAAAATTTCTGTCTGCTTTATTTTCGGGGTTATGAAAAGTAACTAAACTTTTTAAAAATGTATATCTAGTAGTTTTCGGAAAAAATTAAAATGAAAGAAGAAAAGTAATTGAAAGTGGTAGGGAAAAAATAGCATTCTTACATCGATGTATAACAATTCTACCTTTACAAAAATGTACTTAATTGCATTTTGTTCTAGTACTGAACACAACAAAAAACTGAAATCGAAGTCTAATATATTATTTTCTTATTTCATAAAAACAATCAGAATTATTGAGGAAAAAAATAAATACACGTCAAATAATTAATAAGTATATATTCAAACGTGGATTTAAAAAAAAAAAAAAAAACGTTATCAAAATAATTAAAAATATGGATAAGCAAATTACAGGGGAAAATATACTACGAAATAAGTAAAATTTTTAAATATTCAATTTACATTCGCGCGCGAATTCTTAGGGTTATGCATTGTAAAGAAATACTAAGAAATATTTCAGAAATAAGTGTTCCTCTCTATTGGTTGTTTTAATCAATACATGGAGAGATTACAATAACTGGATAACACTGGGAAAATTTGCAGTTTTTCGGCAAGACTGAGGTACTTTTTAAATTCGATAGTTGTTGTTTAAAGTAAAATTTTGTGCTGTATAATTAAGCAATTTAAGTTGACTTGAAATATTAATTTATTTGCATTGTAAATATAGTTTATTGTATGATGCTTACCTTGTAAAATCTTTGTTATATAGGCATCAGTTTCAGTTGAAACGAATTTTCCTTTTTTTAGAAATTATTTTTTTTTTTGTCTTTGAACTGTTCACAAAAAATATAACTAAAAATAATATAATTTTTTAATTATAATTTTAGATTTCAATGTATATAATGAATTCTTTCATCAATAGACAATTCCTTAAGCTAAATAGTTCAGTAGTGTGAAAATCCTTTAAAAATTATTATTCATTATTTGATCCTACAATATGTTACTATTAAATATATAAGAATTCTTTAAGAACATTTAATAATTAAGTATTTTATAATTATTTGTGTACGAAAAAAATCAGTAGTAATAATTCAAATAAAAATGAATTAAAATGCCTCTGAAATTGAAATTTGTTGTAAAAAGGGCAAAATCCATACATTTCTCGTGGATTTAATAAATGAAAAGAAAAATTATACACTTTCCTTTCAATGATAAGTATTGTTTTATACCATAAACCAGAGCGTCTCAAATAATCACAGAATCTAGAAAAAAAATATGTCTGTGAATTTAGAAATTTAGATGAAATATGTTTTTCTACAAAAATTAATTTTAAAAACTGCTGGGAAAAATAAAATCTTGGTAAAAATTATAAATAATAATACAATATATATATATGGAATTTCTATTCATAAAAATGTACTTTATCATATCAGTTTTAAAAATACTGATGCCAATTTTAAAAAAAAAAATCATTTATATTTTTTGATGAGCTATATATCGGAAATTATCAATTATTTAAATTATTGAAGAGAAAAGTGTACAATGTATCTTAGCGCTCTTTAAATTTTTATTTAATTTAAATTACAAAATAGCAGAATTTTTTTCAGTTTTTAAAATGCATTTTAACTCTAGAAATTCATATTTAGTTTATTATTAAATGGAAACAAATAATAATAGTCAAAAAGTTATAAATAATAACTGTACAAAAATTATTACTTGTAATGAATCTTAGACCTTCGTACATTTTTAATGTTTTAAAATTATTTCTCATAAGTCCTTATTTATCAATGCCAATGTCTTTTTGAAATGAATTTTGAAATGTCTTACATTTGCCAATGTCTTTTATGAAATGAAATCTCATCATATAAAAAAAACATCTAATTGAAAATAAGACATTTAAAGAGTGTTGAAATACATGACATCTAACTTACTCCTAACTTAGGATAAAGATCTTAAAATTTTGATTGTAGAAAATCGAGGAATAAGGAATGCATATTACTACACTATTTAGAAAAAAGAAGGGAACAAAAATTTATTATTTTGTGCATCTCTTATACACATGTCCATTGCCATTCAAAGGAGGAAACTATCTCAAAATTGAGAAGTAAATTGAAAAACGATCTTTTAAAATCTCTCGAATGAAAATGAGCAAAAATAATTGCCTGCATTTTTTGTAAAAGAATTTAGAACAATTCAGCTGCCTGTGGATATAAATCCTGTGATTTTAGACATGCGTAAAAATTGAGAGATGATTTCTTAGTATAAAAAGTATTAATTGAGGATACAATATTTGCTTTGAGTTTTGTTCTTTACTGAAATCCTGGTGGGCCTTATTAGAATTGTCTAGTAAGTATGTTTTTTATTTTAAAACTCTTATACTTTTTCATTCAGTCTTCGTCCCATCCTTATTTTGGAAAAAAAATGCCGTTTTTATGAGACAAAAAGAATATTAAAAAAACCCTCTAAAAAAAGGTAGTTATTGTGAACCGTACTTGTCATTTCTCTTGCTAAATATAAAACAACGAAATTCCCGAGAACAAAACTTTTCAGTATTTTCCACTGATGTGTTCTTATATCATTATTTACTATTAATAGTAGTCCAATTAATTTCAAGGTCTACTTGCATTACTGAATTTTGTGAAATATTCGTGGGATATTTTTAAGATGATACATTTTTGCTCCCTTCATGATCAATTGTTCTAAACCTGTGCTTAGATTCAAAGTTTAGAGCGATGAAATAAAAATTTAAATATACAAAACCCCCTATCAGTATACAAGTTACAATAATAAAACAAAGTATTAAACAGCATAAACTGCTTAGTTTCCTTAAATATCTGAACATTAAAAGAAATTTATTAAGAACATGTTTTCTTAAAAACACACTCACATTCCACACATTTAATACAGGTGTTGCAATGAGTGAGTGAATATTAACGTCGCACTATTCAGCGACACGAAGGCTTTTTGTGAGGGACCTCGAAATATTGAGCCATGGTCAAGCGAGGAGGGCGATACCTGAGCTGTCACCCCATCTCCTAACTTCCTCACCACAGCAACGGGAGGACGTTTGAGCTTCGACAGATTTAACGTACATCACCCCTTCCTACACGGCAGGTCTTCAGCGGTACAAGTCTCGAACTCGTGACACTCCGACAGGTGTTGTTATAAGGGTAGTCTTAATATAGTCATTATAACCAGGAGGTCAAAAGCAGCAGTTCCAAGTCGAGTGTTCTAATCCTGATTCAACCACCACCTTGAAAAAAATGGGGTTCCTGTTAGCTTAGTTGAATTTATAGTCTCAAAGTCCTCATGTGGTATAATGAAGAAGCAAGTAGAGTGAGGGTTTTGTACAAGTGTTCTTTCTTGTTACCTAATCTTGGTTTAAAAGCATGGGATCAACCGACAATAGCTTTTGTTTTATTATAGTGTGCGACGTAATTTAAAATTTAATGTTACTGTTTATTTGTACAATAGCTTAAATTTCCAACGGATCATTACCCTTATTGCAATTTTTCTGTCTGCTTTATTTCTCTCTTTTATTCAATTATATATTGTATATTTAAAAAAAAAATTCATTTCTAATTACAGAGAAACTCACATACTCGATATCGATTTAAAAATATGAAGTAAATTCAAAATTACCGTATTAATTAGGATTAATCTAAAAACCTATTTAGATTAATTGGTTTTTAGATTTAAATTAGTTCACTTCATGAACATATGAATTGCAGCTTCCTGTTTTATAATCGCCAATATTTTATTGGTACTGGTATTGAGTTGAGTGACTTGTGGGGTTCTTTCGAACCTTTATTCCTATCATGAGATTTTGTATAACTTTAAGAAGCTTTCAAATGCTTTTTTTTAAAAATTAATTATTATGTTAATAAAATCCAGATATTGGAGATTAATAAAGTTAAGAGTTACGTTTGTGTAAGATAAAAATTTCATGTATTGTGAGAGCTTAAAGTTGGGTGAAAAAATCAGGACTTAGAGGAATATTTTATTAACCCTTTAACTGTCAAGTTATTTTGATAATTTGGGTACATAAATTGTCGCCATTATGCAAAAGAATAAGAGATCAAGCCGAAATAAACTTCTCCCGATATCTATTCGGGTGTAAAACAATAACATGCCCTCAAAAAAGAATTAACCCCGTATAATACTCGGGCGTGACATTTTGTAGCTTTAGTGCCATGCCCAAGATAATCCCGGCCCTGGCAGTTAAAGAATTAACTGATGATAGTATTTATGAGAGAAAGAAGAGCCAGACGAATAGCGATATGGGTTTCGTAGATATTTAACATGTCACAGTGCCCTATAAAAATTGTCTTCTACTTCTTATTAATTATTTTAATCTTTTAATTTAAATGTTTCTCAGAATTTTAAGGTGTGTCTTAAACAAAGGAACCTTTTATATACCGAAAAATCTGCACGTATTAATTAAAATTTTACTTATAAAATGAATTTCAAAAATGTTTAATAAGAGTAGTTTGACTAAAATTGTAATTAGAAATATTTTCAGAGAATGCACAGTTATTTATAGTATAGTTATTTTGCTAAGTGTAACGCCAACTAGTTGCCAAAATTTAGGATTTCTTACGGTCTTCAGTTCAGAGGCTATTGCATATCATTCATAAATAACTCCATTTTAAAATTCTTCAGAGAACAATTGAGATTTATGATGAAACATGAATTATTCCTGATAGTCAGCATAAATAGAACTTTTATCTTAACCTTGTTGGTGATTCTAGGGAGGACAGTAGGAATGCTGTTAAATTTCAAGTAATTCATTCAAGTACAATGTAGATGAAAATTGATGTTCAGTTCCTTTTAAATTTATATTTTACGAATATTTCTTTAAGTGTAATAGGAAATAAAATAGATACACATGTGAAGACTCACATTAATAAAATGAAAGTTTAAAAACAGTTAATTATTACATTTTTTTTGCTCGACTTTTTTAGTTATTCCATAAAATATTAACATTGTTTTATTTTAATTGTATCTTATATTAAACTCGCTTATACATAATAAATCAGTCACGAAATGTTCTGTTATTAAACTTAATTTCTCATCACTATTTAAGTATACCATGAAAATTCAACAAAAATTCAAGATATTGTGGAATATTATAAAACGGAAGAACACCACAAATAATGAGTGTTCTATTTTTTTTTATCGTCTTTCAAGGTAAATTCAAAGCAGACAACCGTGAAAGTTTTTTTATATTATACTGAAATTTTTACGAAATTTTTTATACACTTATTTGTTTATTGTCTCTATCATAATCAAACCGAAAACTCTAAATGATTTTTATTTCAAAATCACAGCAAGCTGGCAAATAGAATCTATCATATTATTTTACAGCACTTAGTTTTTCTTTTATGTTCGTCGTATTAAATTTTTTAACTGAAATATCTGAAAATCGATGTCTTTGAATGCTAAATTTATTTTGGGGAATGGATTAGGAAAAATCAAATCCGGATTATGTTGAGGTTTTCAACCCTCCTTACGCATTTCAATTTCAAGGTGTCATTGTGTTTTACATTCTACTATTCTTCTGATTGAAATGAGAATGGTAACATAAAAAAAACCCCAAAGTCTAAGTTCATAGACTAAACACAAAACCTTCGCAGCGCTCAGCATCAGACATAATAATTCAAGGTCACATGCTACAACATCTAAAATGGTTTTTTTCAGCCTCTGTTTAAATTTATTCAGAGGAGAATCTGCATTTATAAGATGCCATTTTTTTATTTCTTTTTCATAAGCAATTACAGTATAAAATTGATATATAATATATTATTGATAAAATTGGGTAAAAAAAAAAACTTTTTAGCCTAAATTATTTATGTAATTATCATTTATCTCACGAAATTTCATAATTTCAAATTAAAAGAAACTTAGAATTATATGATAATTTTTATGTTCGTTTTATTCATACCTCGAATAGGAAATAAAAACTTTATTAGTTTATTTATCTCAAAACAAAAAATAACTAGTTTATCTTCAATTCAAGAGTCATTTTTTTTCAATTGTGCCAAATTTTTTGATGTTTTCTAACAATTGCTACTAATTCATGTAACAAAAGTTGTTATACATTTTTTCTCAAAGCGATGCTTATTTTTTTAAATAGTAAAATTTAGAATTTATACACTTTTTTCAAAGAAATTTTGAATCCGTGTTCATACAAAAATATTTTACGAATATCAATTATTTTATCCCAAACCCATAACAACTTTCATCATACATAGTTTGACGTAAGTTAAATCAAATTTCATGTGTGCGCGTTAACTATTGTAGAAGGAGTAGCAATTTAAAATTATTTCATAAATTTTTGAATTTTTTAAAAAAAATCAAATGGTTACCTTTTTGAGGCATTTTGAGCACAAAAACTTTTTCACATAATACATATACATAGGAGCAACCTAAAAATTTGTCAAAACCATTTAATCAAAGATTTTTTTCATTAATCCTACCAGTCCTCTTAATTAACGAAATCTCTCTGTTTATGATGTAAAATTAAAGTAGTAGTCAATGTGTGGGAAATAGAATATCTTAACAGAAAAACATGTTAATTGCAGCTAAAATTCCCACACAAATCTGGTTTTATTTCAAGTTTAAAACTCTCTTTCTCAGCACCTAGTTAAAGTTAGAGTAAAATTGTAAAGTGATTGACAGCTAATCCTCTAAACAAAGCAAAGCTATTCGCAAATCAATCTTTCTATTCGACTGTGTCAATATGAATGTTGTTTTAAATAAATTGGAAAACTCAGTTCACTTCCGTTCTTGAATATTTGAATAAAGAATTTGAGGAAATGAAAGTGAACTTGTTGGAAGAGAAGTAGAATCATTCATATAATAGAATCAATAACAGAAAAGAATTCATCTCAGAAAAAAAATGTAAAACTACAATTAGGGAGAGAGCCCATATTCCATCAGGAAAAAAGCTCTGAAAAATTAAATTTCTCACGACAGAACATGCATTGAACGGATAAAACTGACTTTTTTTCTATTAGAGTTACATGAACACGTCTTAAAATCGAGAAAACCTGTTTTATTGATAGATGCCCCCCCCCCTTCCCTTTTAAAAAAAATGCTGGACTGTCGAAATTAAATTGCTTTGATTTTCTTACTTAATCACAACATTATTTGTGTAAAACCAATAAGAATCCAGTTAGGTGATTTTATCACATCAGAGATCAAGGGAAATAAGGAGGTGAACATGTAAGCATGATAATGTGCAACAAGATTGATTTATATTTAAATTTAACCTTTCATTTTAAAGACGTTAACCTTTCTCATGTTGTTAAAGTATGAGAAAAATATGTCTTCTTAAGTTCCCACATTCTTCGTAAGTTCACTCATTCTTCTTAAGTTCACACATTTCTCCTAATAATTTTCTATATACACCTGTAAATATCTATGTAATCATCCAAATAATGACAAGACATGACTTACGAGTATTTTGTTACATGAACATTCTCACTAATTCAATGCAACAAACGTGATTGTAACACTTATATGACACTGCATTCTTAGAATATTTTTGTTAGCAAGTCAGACATGACGTTAATGGAGTAAGTCTATGAAATAGTTAAGCATTTAGCATTAGATATTTGGAAAATACTCCAGAAGAGATATTTTATGTGGTATCACAATACTTTCTTCATGACTTTTTTGCTTAAAAATTATTGCTAAAATTAAGTAGTGAACATTTTTGAATACTTAGTCAATTGCGAAACAATTCTAGAACGTACAACACAATTCTGTTTCATTTCATCAAGAGAGTTACCTCTGTCTTTCTCAATAAATAAATAAATGTTCTAAAGAAGAATATTGTCAATCAAAACATGTTATCATCCAATGCAGTGGTCTCAGAGGTGGGACACTCTTACATCAAAGAGTGGGCGGAGTGATACTTGGAGTGCACCTGAAATCATTGTGTAAAATATGGTTACCCACATCATCACACTTATTGGGAAATACAAAGTGGTGCAACGGAGAATAATAGCCCCCCCCCCCTTACAAAGTCAGGTTTTTGACCGCAATCTAGATCTTACGAAAGATTGCAAAACCATAACCTTTGAGCCCCTTGAGTCCTTAGCCTCCCTGCGATGCGGAGGTTTTGAAGATATAAGTCACACGCTTGGAAATACATTTGATAATCTAAAAACAAAAGAAATAGGACTAGCTCTCTCAAAGACAGGAATGAGTTAGAATTTATTATTCGGAATGTAATTCAGTGTTTACTGCTGAGGCAATAGCTCATTAACTGCATTAACGTATTAGGTCTAAACACAGATAAATACGCATTGAACATTAACGAATATCTTACTTGCCTCAAAGCTTTCAATATTTTAATGGAAGATTATGAAATAGTAGTAACAATTTTAATCACTAATATGTTAGAAGCTTTTAAAATTACTTAATGGATAAATACATTTACATCATAAAAATGTTGACATCAGTGCAGTTATTAACAATTTACAAAAGCTCTTTCGGATCCTTAGAATATGATAAATTCAACATCAAACAGACGAGTTTTAATTCAATCAGTTTATAAATCTGTTTTAGACAAATGAACGAAGAACAGAAAAATAACGAGCGAGAAGCAAGCATTTTAATTCCATTTGACCAGTAGCACACACAGAAATTCTCAAGAGGGGGAGGGTCGTTTTTAATCTGTCCGGGGCCCTAGGCACTTAAAATTGTTACGCCACCTAAAATTTCCAAAGCACCCCCCCCCCCTCCTTCACTTATTACCTAGCCAGTTTTGGTTAGGGAGAAATTTTGATTTAACTCTCTTATTCTTTTCTCTTTCTATATTTTTGCTCATTGGAGAGTCTTTCCATTATCCGTCACCTATGAGCCCGCCGTGTCCTGGACTGGCAATCGGCAGCCGTAAGGAAAGGATAGTGACATGGTTTGGCCACTCTTTGCATTTCTTACCTTACCGTATCACAGTTTATTAGTACAGTAAATTAATGAAATCGTTTGCAAATACAGTATAGAATATTCATTATTGTATGAACTCTTTTCAACTTGTTAGTTATCCTCTTTTTCATTGGTTATCGCTTTTCTATCTTTTACTTTTAGACATCCTTATTCTTTGTTAAGTCACTGTCATTGCATTTGTACAACAAAGATTTTCTACGAGCTTTGATCATGGCAAATTTATTAAAGGCATCATTGCATCATTGTAATCAATTTCCATTGCAATATCATTTCGAGGGCATAGCAACATCAAACTGTTAAACGTTTCATTTTCCATAGTAGATCTCATTTTAGTCTTTATTCTCTTAAGGTCAAAATGCTTCTCTCATGATTCGCTAGAAGGTAGTATGTTCGCTGTAATTTTGATTTTTTTCTCTTTTTTCACCCTCCAATTTTTTGCGCCCCAAATCTTTTGCGCCCTAGGCACGTGCTTAGCGTGTCTAAGCGGAAAAGCGGCCATGGGGTGGGAGGAATCGAGGGTCAAAAGTCCACCATTGTCGTATCATGCCCAATACGCCCCGCCCAAAATATTCTTTTATTTTTATTGATTGTCAGAAACAAAAAATCAGTAAAAAATTAATTATTGAATAAATAATTAGCATTAATAAAGTAAATTATTAATAACAAATATTTAATTAAAGTACTTTATATTGTTAATAAATAAGTTTATTATTATTAATTAATTGTTATCTTTGGAATTATTTTACGTACTTTATCCATAGGATTATAATTAATCGAAAAAAATAAGGAACGAGGAGGAGGGGGGGGGGAGTGGACCCCCTGGACCTCCCTCCTTGTATGATCTACTGCATTTCACATTTCTGAAATTGAAATAATGTAATTGCTTCAAACACACACACATAAAAAGGCGAGTTCGAATTTGAAAATTTCATATAAATTCTCAATACATAAGTACATAATTTCATATAATACATAGCTTCTTATAAATAAACAATACATAAATATAATGTTTTTTCTTAGCTTCTAAAAAAAAAAGATACTGGGAACAAAGAGATACAAAACACTTGCGTCAAATTTTTTAAATGGTCACATTCAATGATAAGAAGTTACAAATCAGAGGACCATGCTGAAAAATCTTAAAGAAAATAATATTAATATTTAATAGTCTATATACTTTAAGCAGAAAAAATATTCAAAACGCTCTCTGCGAATCGAATTTATACACTGATTTGAAACAAAAGATTTTCACCGTTTACAGAAGGTGTCATAGAGAGCACTGCAAGTTAAAATGCAACTGTAGTTTAGCCTTTATAGGTCTATATAAGGTTGTTAAGTGTAAATATTAGTATATAGCTGTTTATTTTAGTTTGTTTAAATGTAAAATAAATAAAATCATAAGTAAATACATAAGAATAGTTTATAAAACTTTCACTTATGGATTAAAGGGTATTATTTTTCCATAGAACTATTTGTCAATATCAGGTATTTATTTTCATTTGTTCAAATATACTTTATTTCCGAGCAAAATTAGATTTAACATTAAACATGTGAGAAAATGTAGTTATACATTTTATTGCATGATACAATAAACTGAAATAATAACAGAGTTCAACCCTAAGAATGTTTTATCAGTGGTGCCAATTGATATGACAATTCTTTTTTTTTCTCTAAAAGCTCCTATTTACGTAATTGCGTTCTACATGCGTTCTTTTTTGACATTCTGCATTAAAAAATGCAGATAAGGCTATAATTAGATACGATAACCACCAATTTTAAAATATGGAAAAATGTTTCTTTTAGTCGTGAAAGGGCTAATGGAGCATTGCCAGAGTGTTTATTTTCCCAATCATTCCCTGAATTAAAACATATTAATTACACTTAAAAACACCATCTCTTTGAAAGTAGACTTCACAGGTTTCCATTACATACGAATAATTATTTGAAGTCAACAACGTTTTTTTAAACTTAAGGTATCCGACTACCCTAAAAGTGTAAATTTTGCCAAAAATTGGCACATTTTTATACGATTTTATTTTATAGGCCATCTTATTAGCTTTATAAAAATACCAAGTTTATTATTTTCCGTTCACTAGAACAAAAATTACAAGTATTTTAGTAAAAGCAGATGCCCATTACTTTAAGAAAAATGTTTTACTTTAAAACGCGTTTTACTCGAAAAATATCTTTTTGAAAATGCTTAAACAGGGACAGCGGTTGCTAAAAAAGTTTTGAAAATAATAAACTGAAATTTTTTGAGTATGTTCTGTCTAATAGTAGAAGTTTTTTAACCTTCAGATTTATCAATCACTGTTTTATTACAAATTTTACAGCCCCTTATATGAATATAATCACTGTTTTCTTAAGCAATTTCATGTAATAACTAAGATAAAGTGCTCTAGCTTTTGTAAAAATTAATATATCTCTTATCCTAAAAGGCATTTGAAAAATGCAACACATCTGAATTGAAAAATTAAAAATTTGTTCGTAAACTTCTGATACAGAATGGGCCACGTTTATGTTATTTTTGGTAAATTTTTGCTCATTTTAGTAATAATAATTTATTTTATCTTCTTAATTTTAGCATATTTTTCTTAAAATGTACTAAACAAATCTAAAAACCACACACACACACACACACAAAAATCCCAATATCTGAATTTTTTAAAAAAAAAGCTGTCGCAAGTAGTCGGATACCTTAAAGATCCGAAGCAGCACATTTTAACACTTAGTTCTTAAAGACAGCTATAAAGCTTACTACGGTTTCTTATGTGACATTTTAACACTTGGCCATCTCATCATATTTTTTCAATTATAATCAATTTGTAACTATACATAACTTTTTGTAACTATTGAGAAGCTGAAAGCTATATATTGGAAATTACTAAAAAGTAAAGCAATATAACTGTGTGTAGATTGCATCAGTTTTTTCCTGGCTTTTTATTTAATTCTTGTTCTCCAACCTCAAGCATGCTTTCTTATATTTTTCCATATTGTATTCCAAACAAAGAAAATTTGTTTTCTGCCATGCGTAACTGTCTATCTTCAATGCTCGAGAGTGGTTTTTAGTTTTCGCTTTCGTTGCAAATCTCATCCATTTCTAATCCGCCTATATTATTTCCTCGGTTGAAATCACTTTTCTATGTATTAGATTGAAAACTCATTCTTGCGGTAAGGAATGATAGCTCAGGACTTCAGGCTATACTCGATATGCACTTGCTGAATATGTATCAATTCATTCTTCTCCAATGTTCGCACTATTAGATACATATTAAATGCCATTCAGATTTCATAAAGGAGCTTGTACATTCATTTTAAAAAAAATTCTTAATTAGTCATTATTTTGATGTAAAATGCTTATGAAATCTATATCTGCTATCCAAAAATATTTTAAAAAGATTATTTAAAATAATGAGTGGATAGTTTCGAATTGATCGCAAAATAATCGGCTCATAACATATTTTTGTAAAAATTATAGAAAAATTAACTTTAACTTTTTTACACCGGCGTTCGATATATTTGAGATTAACTGCAAATGAAAAATTATTTAAAAAATATTTATTAAAGTGACATTTTAAGAAAATTAGTAATTATTTTAATTTTAATGTAAAAGAGACTAGAATTTAATGAGTTAGTTACACATAACTTTCAGAGTGTGTATATAACATTTTTAAAAGAATAAAATTCATGCTCAAGTAAATTATACAGATTATGTCATAATATCTCCAATCAGCCATATAAAAGATTATGAGCACATTTGTATTTTATTAATCAAGTGAATTCCCATAAAATTAATTTAAATAGGAAATAATCTTATCGACATCAACGTTTAGTGATTTGATAAAGTGATCTGAGAAGAAAAAAAATGTAACTTTATTTCTTAAAAATTTCTGAATTGGATAATTTCTGAAATTAAATTAACAAGAATCGTGCAATAATTACATAAAGGGTTAATCTTCCTTGTTTTGTTTATATTGCCATAAGACAATACTTACTCAATCAATTTTTTTTCGACAAAAGAAATTTAAGACGTCAAAATTGCAAATTGATGCTATTCAAGCTACCATTTATTTAATTGACGTGGCTTATTCTAGGTCTGCTAATATATTCTCATAGGAATTTTTGTTCTGGAGGTAAAACTTTTCTAATGCAGCTTTTATAAGTCGGTTTCTATGGTAAAATTTATGCTAGCTGTTAACAATTTTTTTTTTTACAATTTTTAATAGATTCTTATTAAAAAAATTAACCATGCTTTTAAAAACATAAATTTAAATAAAATTATAAGATAGTTTCCGAGAGAAAGTAGTGAGCACCCTCCACATCTTTCCAGTTAACATGAATTTAAAAAACTTCTATTGTAAATGTTTGACAATAAGAAAAATTGTAGAAAATATAAATCAATTCAGGGAATATATTAATTTTATTGATGGAATATATGTTGTCTGAAACTACGAAGAATTTGAGTATGAAGTTAAGGGAAAACTACTTCAAGTTTTTAAATTTTTCTCAAAATTTTAAGCTCAATAGTGAAAGAAATTGAAAAAAAAATGCATGTTATATACAATATTATTAAATTGAAATAAAATATTTTTAAATCATATTTGTTTGTTTGAATGTCAAAAGTTCCTTTATTATGGATGTTTTTGTGTTAAAAAATCGTATCCTTCAATATATAACAATATATTTCCATTTTGAGACCAATTGTTAAACTTTCTAAGTTACTCTGATCGATTTTGCAATTTTCGTAAAATCTTTCACCATTTTGAAGTGAAAATATTAGCAGTTACATGAGCAATCAATCGATTAAAATAAACAGAAATGTATAATAATTTCACTATTCCACTTCATGTGACTTCATAGACTCTGATATCCTGTTTACAATATTGTCAAACCGTTTTGCTAAAAATAAGTATAATAAGTTCAAAGACCATTAAAATGTATTTTGATGTTCGGTAAAAGTAAAGAAATTAAAATTATAGTAATGTTCAGTGATTCGAATAGAAGGTCAAAATATTGAAAGTTAACTAAAATTACACTAATTTTTTTTATCCATAACTCTCATACAAATGTAATTTATTTTAGAGGGTCAGATATACATCAATTATCACTTAGTATAATTTTCTGAATATGCAAATGCTTTTATTTTAATGATGAATGATATATGATATATGACATATTATATGATATATTAGAAGTATTTTTACTTATTTTTTAAAATTAAAGTTAATAATTGACACGCTTCTTTAAAAGAGCTATTCCTAGAACACTTGTTTTGGACCATGTGTAAGTTTTCAGTAACAGCGTGGAAAAATTAAGAGTGCATTGAACCATGCTCAAAAACTTTAAGGCATCCGACTATTTGCGACAACTTTTTTTTAAGAAATTGGAGATATGGGGACTTTTTTTATGGTTTTTAGATTTGTTTAGCACATTTTAGGAAAAATACGCTAAAATTAAGAAGAGAAAAAGAAATTATTGTTACTGAAATGGAAAAAAGTTCGTAAAAGTTTACAAAAAATAACATAAACGGGGCCCGTTCTGTACCAAAAGTTTATGAACAAATTTTCAATTCTGATGTGTTGCTATGTTATTCATTTTTGAAATGACCTTCAGGATAAGAGATATTTTAATTTTTGTAACAACTAGAGCACTTTATCTTAGTTATTATATGAAATTGCTTGAAAAAAAAGTGATTATATTAACGTAAGGGATTGTAAATTTTGTAATGAAACAGTGATTGATAAATCTGAAAGTTAAAACACTCCTACTATTATACAGAACATATACAAAAAATTGTAGTTAATTATTTTCAAAACTTTTTCAGAAATCGCTGTCCCTGTGTGAACAGTTTCAAACACACACACACACACACACACCCCACCACACAC
>BMAO01038809.1:0-56616 GCA_019973975.1 Trichonephila clavata | reverse complement strand
TTCTTTCTGAAGACAATAGCGTTGGATTTGTCTGTATTAATGGCGATTCTCCATTTTTCAGCCAGGCTTCCAGGAGAGTCAGGTAGGTTTGAATTAAGAGAGCTGCTGATTGGATGTAGAGTTGGTACTTAATATTGCGGCATCATCAGCAAAGAGACACAGTTACTGTTGGAGAGGTTGGGAAATCGCTGGTAGATATTATATAATGCTGGAGAGATGATGGACCCTTGAGGCGTTCCTGCAGTGGTGTGGCGGTCACTGAGAAGGTATTATTATTTTAACATTAAAAGTTCTATTTTTCAGATAATGATGATAATTTTGATGAGATATTTAGGAAAATTAAATCGAATGAGCTTATAAATTAGGCCGTCATGCCACACGCGGTCAAAAGCCTTTTTCACGTCTAGGAAGCTCCAACGGTGTAGATTTCGTGTTGAACCCATCGATGATTTGGTTAGTTACTCGGAGAGCTGGTGTGTGCGTAGAGGTTTCCCGGCGGAAGCCGTGCTGAAATCTGGTATGATGTGGTGCCTATCACAGTGATCAGTGATGCGAGAAAGAATGATTTTTTCATAAATCTTGCCCAAGGAGCTGACAAGACTTAGAGGACGATAATTTTCGACGAATTTGGAATCTTTTCCTGATTTTGGTATGACCGTTACTTGAGCATGTTTCCAAGCTGTTGGGAAATAGTTGTACTGGAGGCTTCTATTAAAAATTTTTGTAATGTGGGTAATTGCATTGAGAGGGGAGATTTTAATGCTATGTTTTAATGCCATCTTTTCCGGGAGCTTTTCTATTGGGAGTCTTGAGAATATGTCCATCACTTCCTGTGGTGAGGTAAGGGTGCGGTGTGGAGTCTGGTGTTATGGATTAAAAAATTTTCGACTTTGTCTTCAACATGCTCAATGAAGTCATCATCGTAGGGTTCGAGTTTTCTTGGAAGGAGCTCTCCAAGTAATCAGCAAACAAGTTAACTTTGTCCTCAATACTGTAATGAAGGCCCATGGGGCCCACAATAGGAGGAATATGGAAGGTATTATTTTTATTAATATGGGCTTTTACAATTTTAAAGAGGGAGTCGTCATCTGGGGAAGCATCAGCTAGAATTTTGTCCCATTTAGCACTATTAAATTTTTAAGTTCTTTCTTAATATCTTTTTGAGTTTATTAAGTTGGGTTTTAAAGGGGGGATTTAGTATTTTGCCAATCTTTTCGTAACTTATTTTTTAGTTTAATTTTTTCCCTGATGACTGAGGGGATTGAACTTAGGGGCTTATTAATACTTTGAAAGTGCTACTGTTATTGAATGCATTTTTAAGGTAGAATTAAAATTAGTATGGCGTCATCTATCTCGTTAATGTTAGAAATTTGGGATTGCCTGGGAGAGTACTAGAAAGAATATTTTGAAATTTAAACCAATTGGAGAAGGCATAAGTACTGAGGGCAGGTGAGGTAAAGTTATCCAAGCTCACCTCAAAGAGAACAGGATTGTGGTCATTGAGAGCTCAGGAATTGAGGTGACTTCTGTAACGGTCATACCTTGCAGATGGCCAGGTCTATGATGGTGTTTCTTAGGCTATTGTGGAAGTGGGTTGGTTCGAGAGGTGCATTGAGAGAGAAGCCAGTGCTGTCGCAGAATCTTCTGATGGTGTGGCCAGCAACATTTGTTGAGTGAGCGGGCTCCATGAATGATGTTTAGCATTCAAATCTCCGGCGACGAGGACGTAATCGTGGTTCCGAAAAGTGAGTGAAGATCCTGGATCAGAATTGGTTCGTAGGTGAACGATAAGCTGAAATCACTGTGATAGGTTGGCTATTGGGTCTTACGATTTGGATTGCTGTTAATTCAAAGCTGGGGTTGGTAATTTTGACTTCATGATGAGGGATGTTTCTTTTAATTAATATTGCAGTTCCTCCGCCTCGGAAGGTGCGGTCGGTCCTGTATATGTTGTAGTTAGGGAAGGAGAGGTGATGGCATGCTTGGATGTGCGTTTCTTGAAGATTTATAATGTCCGGATTCCATTCCGTGATGAATTCGCGGAACTCCTCCTCTCTGGATCTGATGCCGTTGGCGTTCCATGACACCAACGTTAGGTTTTGAATATTACTGTGGCGGGGATTAAAAATGGATTTCGTCCGCTAGCAGATTTCTGATTGCCCTGAGGCGTCCGACTTTGGAGGGGATGGTAGTGGCTATTGAAATGAATTTTGTTCCAGAAGGTCGAAGGTTTCCTGGACGGCTGGGTTTTTAAGTTGGGAAAAAATATCTGTAGGGTCTTCTGGGCTATTGACTTTAGGAGGTGGAGGGTCCGGGTTGAATATTAGCAGAGGGCTGTTGGCGAGGTGTGGCATTCTTGGCTCGTTGCTCCCAATAGTTGATCTTGGGTGGTTCCGGGCCGATGCGGGCCGTTTTTTGTAGTTGTTTCTTCGCCTTCTCGGCCTCGATACGGAGTTTCGGATTCTTTGGGCATCCGAGGAAATTGGCTGGGTGCTCTCCTCCGCAAAGGCAGCATTTCGGTTTTTCATTGAGCTCTTTTACACACTCTTTAGCAAGATGGTTTCCTGCACACTTAACGCACCTAGGAGTGCGTGTGCAGAATTTGCTAGAGTGGAAAAAGCCCTGGCAACGATAACATTGGGGTGGCCCGTATTTTTTGCGGAGGATTTCCACGATCACCTTGACGAATCCGATGCAGGTGACCTTTTGAAAGATCGATTTGTGCTGCTCCGTTCTCTCCATGGAGAGCATGAAAAGAGGCATGGGCGCTCCAGTCTTGCGACTTACCATATTATGGCACTCTTCTATTTGGTATCCTTGGGTAGCCAGGTCGCTGATGATCTCCATGGGCGGCATATCAATAGGGAGACCCCGGATCACTGCTCGGAGTTTTTTATCCTCGGGAAGCATATAGGTGTAGCCTTCCAAACCATTCTCGTCGATGTACCGCCGGATGAGGGTGTATGCGTAGGGCGTTTGAGGATAAATCCGGAACTTGGTTCCGATCAGCTTGGCCTCTAGCTTCAGTTTTGTGACACCCTGCAGATGTTTTAGCAGGGCAGCTTGGTTGGTAACATTATCGATGGTGATCGGAGGAACATGTTGTTTCTTCTGGGGAGCAGTGACACTGGGAGTCACGCTGGCGGCTGAGGTATCTTCCTGTGGGTCAGTCACGTCCATGGAAGTTGAGTTGGATACTGTTAGCTGTGCAAATTTATTTTGCGTTGGAGTGATGTCCTCGTCCTTCTTCGCTTTCTTCGGATCGACGTTGGTATCTCCGGAATTCTTTCTCCCCTTCTTTCTGGAGAGAATGACCTGGAAGGGAGCTTCTAATGGTTTGGTTGGAAGACCCCATGCGTCCACTTGAGCTTGGAGAAGCTTACTCTGCTCGGCTATCTCCAATTTTCTGATATGCGTAAATTTAAACTTCGCCTCGTCGAGGACGTCTCCCAGCTGGCGCATGTTCGAAGCCTGTTCTTCCGGCAGGCTGAAGGGGAATTCCCTCATCTTGTTCTCAACTTCTTCGGTGCCACGGATGACGACGGCAGCTTCTTCCGAGGTTTTGCTAACGTTAAGATTTTGAACCAGTGAATTCATGGTTGATTCCCAAGACTTGTGGAAATCGATGTAAGCTAATGTGTAAGCTTCTTCCTGTTCGGTTTGTTTTTCCATGGTCATGTAGGGTGGTCAAAGTCCGGTCCGGGTCGTCTGGGATGAAATCAGGATGATGATGAAAAAGAAAAATTTATTGGTTAAGCCAATAAATTAAATGATGTAAAATGATGCAAGTACTATCAGTAAAAACAAAAAGAGATCGCAGATTATCAATCAATCGCAATAATCGCAATAATCAAAACTAGACATTCAAAAATCAGCAGCACGTGGCATGATGAAAAATGAGCGTGCATCATGAGACGCAATACACGGCGAGTCTTTAGTGGAGTTTCGAGCCGGCGACTTTAAAATACCGGCCACGAGCTTGTGACCATGACCACTTGACTACCGTACAGAGGTCAGGAATTCAGACGGTAATGAAGACTCTTTGTTACCGTTTAGGTGATAGTCACTATGCCATCCATTTAAAGGCCTTATTACACACGCATGTCTCGAACAACCGTTTTGGGAAAATTTTCGAGCAGCTGTGAGGATGATTAGTTGCCGTGAACGAAACCATCCTCCCTGACGTTAAAAACACCCTACCTTCACATTGAAAAATTACTTACTGAATTTTACTGCTTCGGAAATTTAATATTATTTCTTTTGCCACTAGTATTTCTTCTAATATTTATTATTATTATTCACTTCTAATGCCAATGTTATTTCTTTTATTCCACTCACGTTTTTGTTAACGGTCGCAAACAGAAATGGAACAATCTTAATTATGAGCAATTATTTCAGGTCATAAAAAAAAATAGTTCGAAGTCGTTGCTACGAAAACTGGGTAGAAATTGCTCAAAAGAGATACTTTAAAGGAAAATTGCTCCAAATACGTGATTTATGCAATGTCCAAAAATTTGTGTGATAAAGCCTTAATTATATAAGGTATGCCAAATATTAGTCATAGTTAAGAGGCAGAAAAAACGCGATAAATAAAAATCGAAGTAAAAAATCATAAATATCCATCAAAAAATAAATACACAAAGGAGGATTTTCAACATTTAGAGAATAAAAAAATATATATATATAAATAAAATGACTTATGAAGAAAGAAAATTAAACGATAAAGAAATGAAAAATCAATAAGAGGTGGAAGAAAGCAGTAATGGAACTTTTTCCTATTATTTGAAACTTTTTGGAACAAAGTATTGTATAATCTGTTGGTTACAAACATATTTATGAAAAGGCTTTCATTTTTTTTATTCTATAGAAAAATCTTCACTCAATTTTTACGGATAATCTATTTTTAACAAAAGATTCTAATATTGCAGCATTAGAATAATTACTAACATTAAAACCAATTAACAAAGGGAAAAAAAATTAGAACAATTTGAATAAATGAAAAAAAATATTTCCTCTATCGTTTTCTAGCAATCTAAATAAAAAAAAATTAAAATTAAATCATACAAGGCTTCGATAACCAAACCATTTAGATAAATATGTAACAAAATATCATAAATGAAGTAATAAATACAATATATCATAATAAAAATAAATAAAAACTACTTTTTATTCCTTTTAAATATGAAATTTTAAGATCATATGAAAAAGTGATGAAAATTCAAAATGATGAGCGAGCAAAAATCATTCCTTAGCAGGAATTATTATTTTTAAGAAAAAGGCAAAAAATGAGTTGAAATATAAACAACACACCTTTCTTGAAAAATAAAATATTTTATACAAACCATTGGAAAAAATATCAAACCATTCTTTCATCAAGAAAATATAATAATTTTTAAAAAAAAAAAAATCATTTTTTTAGTAAATAATAAAATATTTGTCTTTTTATCCCATAAAAATCTGAAATGCAATTAGTGAGAGAGAGAGAGAGAGAGAGAGAGTATTTTTGTTAACATGAAAAAAAAGCATTATGAGGGCTATGGAGACAAACTTGAATTATTGAATCTTTGTCAAGTGACGAGGATGACACCCAAACTGGTATCCTCGTCTCTTAAGGGGGTTCACCCATGTGATGGGTTTAAAAAATCAAATAAATAAATAAAATTTTCCCCGTACATTGATTTCATAACATGTCTACAATACGGTGGTAAAGTGATTTTTTAAAATTCGAGAGAGAAGTCTTTATAAAGAAGTGTTAGAAGAGCAGCTGTTCGGAGCTGAGTTGGCAATCGAAGTCTGTGCCTATTGTGTACTTTCGGCTTGATACCACTGACCCTTCTATGCATACAAGTTCATACAAGTTTGTGAAGGTTTAAAAGGAAATATCTTTAGTTATTGAATAATTCATCGAATTTGTTTTAGTTTTCGCCACCAGGCATCACCACTTGAGGCTAAGTTAAGATTTTCATTGTTTTAATCGGATTTGAAACTTTAAACATGTTTTTCTCAAAAATGTGTTTTTCAAACTTTCCTCCCTCATATATCAAGAACGGTTTGACCGAATGACTTCAAATTTATAGGGTCGCCTCAGCACATATACACTCAAGAGCCAAAACATTATGGCCACCTGTCAATAACGGGTTGGCCCACCTTTGGGGCTCTACACAGCTTCAACCCGCCTTGGAATGGATGCCACAAGTCCTTGGTAGATGGCCGGAGACAGATTGTACCAGATGTTTAAGCAACGGTCAGACAAATCCGAGGTATTGCGAATTGGTGGTCTTTGAACTCTGAGCTGCCGTCCCATGACACCCAAACGTGTTCTATCGGTGAGTTAGGCGGCCAGGACATTAACTGGAATTCAGCATCATGTTCCTGGAACGATTCCAACACAATTTTAGCCTTGTGACATGGGGCGTTGCCCTGTTGGAGCATTCCATTTCCAGCTGGAAAAACAGAGACCATGTAAGGGTCAGCAAAGGTACATGAGTGGGGCGTTTGCTGCGTAGCTCCATATCCAACAGTGTCCGCTGAATAGTGTGCTCCGATACTATTCTACTTGCCCCTGCATTGTATTGGGCTTTCAGCTGAGCCACTGTCTGGCTCCGATTTTGCTTCACCCTGCGAGACAGACTCCGACGACCTTTTTCTTTGATAGCGTGTGGACGTCGTCCCATGTCGTCTACTGCTGGTTTCACCGTCATTCATCTACTTTGCATAAATACTAACAACTGTAGATCGCGAATAACCCACGAGTCGTGCAGTTTCGGAAATACATGTTCCGAGCCTTCGAGCCATTACAATCTGCCCTCTATTAAAGTCGCTTAGATCTGCAGCCTTTCCCATCACAAACAGAAGTAAGTGAAAGAATGATTGTCAGACTCTCCTGCAGCAGTTAAATACCACTTCCACCTGATCACGTGCCTTCCACGTCATCCAGGCGAGTTTATTGCAAAATGTAGAGGTGCTCATAATGTTTTGGCTTTTAAGTGTATACGCTCCAAATGGACTACGATCATCCAAAATTCAAAATATTTCTATTTTTTTTATAACAAAAAAAAAACCGCATAAAATTCAAAACTTTTTCTTCAGAGGTCTACGAAAAATCCAATTTTTGATATTTTCAATTGCGAATAGTCCATAATGCGCATTTAAGTTTAAAAATTAAAACGCCGATAATTTTTAAAAATTTCAGATAAGCCAATCAGCCGGAATTGTGGAGGAAATGAGCGTCCATGTTTTTGAGTTGGGTGTGTTCAGAGCGCTATAATTTACGTCTAAGGGTTGTTTGTGGATAAACATTTATATATATACTCTTAAAATACATATAAATAAATGATAAGAATCTCAAAGTTCTATCTTTCGACTGGTCGTCAAAAAAATTCTCTAAAAATGCTTAAAAACAGGCCGTGATATGAGTGAACCCCCTGAACTACCACACCACGCAAAGAGAAGGTCTTGGAACTTGACGGATTTAAAGTGCACCAGACCCTCTACACGGTGGGTCTTCAGTGGAACTAGCACTCGAACATAGGACAATCCAGGCCCGAGAGACCACAACCACAGGGCTACCAGGACAAAAAGTTTGAAATGCAAGCTTATTAGCAAGCCCAGAAAGTTGATCCGTCGTAGATTCAAGTTCTGACGTCCCCACTAAAGATTCTCCCAGTAGCGAGGCTGATGAGGTTAAAGCTGTAGAGCTAAAATTCCTTATGGTGGCGTAGTGTGGAAGTTTAGAGAAGGAGGCGTCAACTCAGGTGTCGTCCTTGTCACTTAACCGTAGTCTAAAAGTACGCCATCTCAGCCATCGTCAACAGCCACAATATTGTTTTTAAATGTGTGAGTTGAGCATTTTGAAGACGGAATACGCCTTTTATATTTTTCTACTTTATTCATTTTTATTGTATTAATTTATTACTTTAAGTATTAATGTATTAATTTAATATTTTATTATTATATTTTCAGATTATTACTATTACTGTTATTATTTTTGAAATTAAAAATATGCGGGAATTTTTTCGGCTATGCTCTTTTTAGTGCATACTTTCATCCCCTATGCTTATAAAAATTAATAAAATTTTTAAAAACTTTATACATAAATAAATAATTAGCTTTTTATGTATGATATACACACACACATGCACACAACTTCTAATGCATCAGTGAATGTAAATTAAATTTATCATTGTTGAAAGCTGCTGATTATTACAATGACAGAAGTCGTGTGTATGCTCCAGAAGTAAGTACTAAAATGAATTTGATGAAACAGTAAACCCCGTCAAAATTTTCGGTACATTTTTCTTTCGCGGCACAGGCGATAAAGTCACCAAACGGAAACCTTTTACCACAACAGTTTCAAAACAAGTCGTGATCTTTTCTTATCAGTAACGCAGCGTTCCTCGAACTGCGGATAGCCCCCCCCCAAGGGGCTTGATAACCTTACGTGAGGGGCGCGAGTACATCAAAAATTCAAAAATAAAAGATTTTTAATAATCATTATTATTTAATATCAATTTACCGAAAGGAAGCAAAAAACAAAATAAAAAATTTGACATAATAAAAAAATAAATACACATTCACACTGACAAAACATACTTATAAATGTGCTAGTACTGCACAATATATTTGATAATTAATTTATAAATACTAAATTAAAAATAAATTTAGTAATTACTAGTGACTCTCATGAGGGCTTGTCATATTCAAAATTTATTACTAATCTTGATAACATTTACGGTTTATAATTAAAATCGCGTTGCATCTTTAGCGTCAAAGTACATTATTATTGCATTCAATACATTGTTATTTTAAGTAGGGGGGGGGGCGTGATGAAAATTATGATTGAAAATTAAATCTCAAATATTGGAAGTTTGAGAAGCACTACAGTGACGTCTTTTTCATAATACCGGGTGGTAATGTAATTAAATTTACAGAGGCTTGTAGAACATGTTCTTCTTAACGGATTTTGATGGAATATATGCTATATGAACCATGGGGAAAAGATTTCTGAAATCAAACAAATTAGTACAAATGTTGATCACCAGGTGATTTTTATCGAATATTTTTTACGCAATTCCGTAAAACCTCTATAGAAACATGCAGTCATAATCAGATAATCATTCAGCGTGCATTTGTCATCGTTAACCATGCCATTACAAAGAAAAAGATCGAGTTTTACTGGTAAAACTATTTTATCAGAACGACAGCAACCACTTTGCGGCTCTGCAAATGATCTGCAAAAAGGTCCCATATCGAGGATTCATTTGAGAAAAATGATCATTTGGGTGTGCTGCCCGGAAGAGGACGGAAACCAGTTCGCACTGAAATGGTCGAAGAAGTCACTACTGCTGTGGTTGGAAAAGCCTCCAGTTCCATCTATTCTTCAACAAGTGGTCGATCAGTGTCACATGAGTTGGAGATCCCGTGGTCGACAGAACGAAAAATTCTGCGATACATTTTAAAATAGTATCCGTATAAGATCCACGTGATGCAAACATTGAAACCTCAAGATCACAAAATACGCGTGATCATCTTCAACTCGCGTGGCACTGATCGACCACTCGCTGAAGAGTAGGTGGAACTGGAGGCTCTTGCAATCACAGCAGTAGTGACTTCTTCGACACTTTCAGTCGTAACCGGTTTCCGTCCTCTTCCGGGCAGCACACCCAAATCTCCAGTCTCTTAAAATTTCATGATCATTTTCCTCAAATCGATCCACGACATGGGGCCTTTTTGCAGATCCTTTAAACGACGATATTAACGCAGAGAAGCTAAGCGGTTGCTGCCGTTCTGATAAAACAGTTTTACCTGTAAAGCTCGATCTTTTTGAAGTGAAACTTCTTTGCTCAAGGAGTGAATGGAAAATTTGCCCAGTTTTGCGTAACAGGGAGAAAGAGAACGGAAGTAGTGATTTCCCCCGCATCCCCCCAAATCGTCGCAATGGTGAGGAGACAGCGAGCGGGAGGAAAAGAGAGCGGGGGACACCCTGTGACTTGCGTCATATCCGTGAAAAAGTTGGATGATTGCCCGCCTTTAATCGACCCCCCCCCCCAGCCCTTTTCTCACCAGACCAGGGAGCATCTGTCAACGGTTACATGTGTTGCAATGTTTGCGTTACGGTGTATAGACAAAATAGCTCGTGCAGCAAAAGCGTGCCTTTTTAAAATATTTCCTTAGATTGTTGGCCACATGGTAATGTTTTCGGTAGCTAATTTGTTTTTTTTTTAAATTTTCATTTGCGTTGAATTATTACTGACTCTAATCAGAATGCCTAAATCAAATGCACAAAGAGGAAAAGAGCTTCGTGAAAGAAAAAGAAAAGAAAAACTAGCAGAAAGTCCAGTCGAAAAAGTGATAAAAAAACAGAAAAATAGTGCATCGAAATTTGGCAGATATTGGCATGTATCTATATATCACCGGGTAGTTCTGTCGCAGCTGTTATCAACTTCATTCATAAAGTTTTAGTGCTGTACACACCAGAGGTTTCTGCAATTATTGTATCCGATGATGATAAAATTCCAATTTTCTTAACTGGAGACTTTAATGTGAATTTTGCTTCAGAAGAAGCCAAACCACTCATTCAATTTTTGAAACGAACACTGAATTTGACAATGAACACTGATGCGGCAGAAGGAACAACAAGACACGGAACCACGATTGATGCAGTTTTCTCACGTTTTCTTGATCGACTACAATCGAGGATTTTCATATCCTACCTCAGTTACCACAAACTCATTGTTTCTTTTTTGGAAAATGATGATGTAGAAAATTGAATAAAAATTTTATTTTCATACAATAAATGAATTTTGAATTTTATTTGAATTTAATAAGTTCCCGCAGCAGTTTAATATATTTAGATGTATTTCTGTATTTTAGTTTCACTTCTATCGCGTGGCATTCCACGCACCATTTTTTTGTTTTTGTTTTTGTGAGGACATGGTTGACGATGACAAACGCACGCTAAATGATTCTCTGGTTATGACTGCATATTTCTATAAAGGTTTTACGAATATAAGTTAGGAATATTCGATAAAAGCCCCCTGGTGGTCAAACTTTTTTTTTTTACTGCAGAAATCTTTTTCCCATGGTCCATATAGCATATATATTCCAAGTTCCATCAAATTCACATAAGCAGAATATGTTCTACAGGTCTCTGAATAGTGTAACTTAATTATAACCACCCGATACATTAAAAATAGATGAAAAACCAATAAGAACTTTATTTATTAATATTTTTTATTTATATATTGCGTGTTGTCGCCAATATTACCAACTTGGCGAGATTTGCACAGGTGAAACGGAAAAGTACCGAATTCTCAAAAAATATTGACTTTTTATATATTTATGACAATTATACTTTTTAAAAGATACATGCATTTCTCATTCTACAACGGATAAATTTGCAAAATTTCAACAATTAAAAGTAATATTAGTATAAGTGTGCTTGCTTTTTTTATGTACTTAAGCATACAATCTTCAAGATGAACTTTTCTTTTTTTTTTCAAATTTATGTAAACAAAATAAAAACATCAAAAGTTATTTAAAGCCACAGTTTGAAAATTATCAGAAAAAACAAAAATAAACACATACAGAAAAGGTCATTCTGATCACGAATGTTCTTTTCAAATTTGTTTAAAGGTTAAAAAATTATATTTAAAAGCAATTTGTTTTCTTTTTTTTGCATGAAAACACGACAGATGTGCATTTCTGTTTTTCCTTATCTCTACCCCAACGGAACCACAACGTAAGAGGATACGCTACAAACAGATAGACAAGCGTTTTTTTAACCAATATAGAGTTTCAAAATACTGATTAAAAATATTATTAGTAGATAAACAATGGAAATACAAAAGAAAAACATTCGAAATGTCCAAACATTGAGTGCATAACACTGGAAAACACCATAATAAAAATAACTTCTTATAAAATAAAATTTTAGGCTTTAATTTATTTAAATAAACCGTGTTAATTTGAATATAATGATAGTGAAATGTTTTAAAATACAAAGATTATAGATAGAAATTTATCTAAAAAAATAACAAATTTTAGTTTTTTAAACAACAACTTTTTTATATTAAAGATGAAGTTATTTCTTGTAATTGTTTCATATATAAAAATCTATATTGTAGTAGAAGTAACTGTTAATTCGCACTAAAACTTTCAATGAATTGCTTGTAAACATCTCAATTATAAATATCAGGATATTCCAATTAAAATTCAATTACTTTCTTAAGGCAATCAACAAAATAATATTGCATTATAAAAATATTTTTATACATTTAAATTTGAATACTTAACAAGAAATTCTTAAAAGCATTTAAGCAATATCAACAACAAAATAATGAATAACAGATTTTGTGTTAAAGGTTTTCTTATTACGAGAAAGGAACATCATGTTAAAAATTTTTTAGTAGACATTAATTCTCTCTTGTAAAGTTTCGAATTTCCTAAAAATACCTAATGTTCTAAAAAATCAGTTTTCTAATTATTCTATTATTTTTACTAATTTTAACTTATGATTTGTAACAATAATCAAGCACTAAATTTTGTCTAAATAGGGGGATTTAAAATTTTTTTTTATCAATCACATTATTAAACAAGTGATATAATTTGTTTTTTAAAGTCCATTCCTCCATAGATCAACATATAAACATTTTACATATTTTAGTTACTTTTTATTAAATAGTTACAATTAATATAAATATGTATATACATATGACAGAATCACAATATTAAGTGACAAAATAGAAAGTGATTTTCCACTTCCTTTCTATATAGAGTGTTGGATTATTTTTTTTGTTTGCTACTTTTATTTATTCCTAAGCTTAATTATTCTAATAAAATAGCACAGTAAAAAAGGGATGATATTATCAAAAATTAGGCCTTCCCGGGTGGGAATCGAACCCACGACATTCGGATTAAAAGTCCAACGCGTTATACATTGCGCTACAGGGACACAACCGAACAAGTTTCCATTCTATAAATGCTGTTGAACTATTATTTTTGCTTGTTATCATTTATTAAATTTTTAATTTAATTAATGAATTAATTTTTGAAAAAAACTGTATTACTATCAAGTGTCATCCACTACAAGTTTAAAAAAATGTATTTGAACTTGAATGGATGAATAGAAAGTGTATTATTAACAATTGGAAACTTGAACAAGATAAATAAATATATGTAGGGAGAGTGTGAACTAATTGTAGGAATTGAAAAGAATACTCACAAGTAAATAGCTTTCTCTATCAATTTCTCTGTTTCTTCAATGTCAAAGGTAGGTTCTACGCCAATATGCCGTGGATTAACGTAACAATCTTTGCATTTCATTTTCCATCTGTAAACAATTCTCTGATCCATCAAATCTATCTGAATCCATGAATAAAAAGATTCCCATGTATTAGGACAGAAATTACAACAGAATTCTCCTCTGCCGTGCACGACGAACGCTCTTCTTTCTTTTCTGATTTCTCTTGACCTCACTTGATGGCGGCACATCACAGTATTGATGAGCCCGGAAACATTTTCGGAATCAACGATTCTTGGTGGAGGCGACGCCATATTGAAATTAGAAAGAAATCGTACGGAGAAAGCTGTCGAAAGAAAAAGTGTATTTAATTTTCTCTTATTGCCTTTTTCGATGCTTCTTATCAGAAGAGCAGTTCTGCCGCTACCCATTCCAGATAAAGAATGCTTATCGAAGCAAAACTGTAATCGAATTCGATATAGGACATTCTGTGTAGTTAGCTGCATGAATTTTTTTTAAAAAAAAAATTCTTTTTTCAATTATTCCGTGTTACGGACATCGTCGCATAGACATAATAAAGGGAAAAGAGCTTTCATAATCAAAGCATTGTTGGTGCCATACAAAGGATAAAATTTATGTTCCTGTCTCCTTGACAAAAATTTTCCAACTAAAATAATCGAAACTAGAGTAGAATGATTAATAATCTGATTCGTTTAAACTGGTTCTTTTGAGAATAACTATGTATAAAGTTTTTTTTTTTTTAATAAAATGAATTTTTCTTAAGTATTGAAATGTAAAAAATATTAACTTTAGTTAAAATTTGGAATTTATATATTCTCATTGGTAGTACTTTAAAGTTAAAAAAAAATTCGAAATCTGTTGAATGTTATTACATAGTCATTTTGTATAACGAATGTTATTTGATTCCTTATCGAAACAAAAATTTAATGATCTTTAAACAAAGAAGGAGAGAAGAAATAAAACAACTAAAAGAAGTTTTAAATTATTACTATTCTCTACATTTGTACATACATTTTAACATAATAAACTGTTACGCCAAGCGATTTTGTCGTTTAAATAAATACCAGTAGTTTTTGAAGTTCTTGAGGAAATATTTTTTTTTATTGCTATTGTAAAAGCCTAGTTAAAACATTTTAAAAGTTATTACAGTAAAAAAAAAGTATTTTAGAGTGAAAACTACTGTTATCAAGTTTTTATGGTGATAGAAAATACATTTTTAAAAAGGCATATGTAATCTATTTTGGAAGAAAGTTTAGATGCTTATGGATTTTTCATCATTTCCTTTTGAAATGCTTAAGGGGACGCAATACGATTCAACTGACAAAAATCGGCCAAAAAATTAAATTAAACTTTTTTTAGCCAAAATTATTCTTTATTATTTCTATAACCTCACAAAATTTGAAAGCTCTCTAAACTTTTAAAGCATGAAATTATGATAGCTTTACGTTCGTTTTCATTTCTATCTCTATAGCAAATTAAAACGTGAAATTTACTTATCTTAGAAAGATAAAATAACGAGTTTGTCTTCATTTAAAATGCTAAGGATTTTTTTTCTATTGTGCCTAATGCTTTGAACTTTTTTTTACATATTGCTAATAGTTCATGTAACAAAAGTTGGTATGCATTTTTGAATCAAAGCAATATTTATTTATTTTTAAGAAAATAATTGAACTCAGAATTTATACATTTTTTTAGGAATTTTCAATAAGCATTCATAAATAGAAGTATTGTACAAATACCAATCACGTTACCGCAAAACCCGTACCAACTTTTGTTATGCATTGCTTAACGTACTCGTAAATCAAATTTCATGCGTGTACGTAAATTTTTGTAGGAGAAGTAGCATCTTAAAAGCACGCCACAAATTTTAAGTCTTTTCCTTAAAAAATTAAATGACTAGCTATTTATGAACTTTTGAGCACAAAAACTGTTTTACATAGTATATACACATAGGAGGCAACTAAAATAATTTTGAAAATTCTTAAATTAAAAATTTTTGCGTAAATCGTACTTAATCAAAATATTTGAAATTAACTCTTTATCATTACTTTGCTTACTATCTATATGTTACCTCATTTCCTAGTGTTAAAAATTTAAATTCCAATGTCTTTTTTTTTCTTTAAAAAAAAAAACTATTCCTGTACATACCGTATTTATTCGAATCTAAGCCGCACTATTTTTCTACTACTGAAAATCGGATGCGGCTTAGAATCGAAAGCAAAACATTTATTGGGGGGGGGGAATCGAGTTTCCACCCTTTTCAAAAGGTAAAATGTAACCGTCCGTTCTAGTCACTTGCATTGATGACTTACTCATTCTGCAGTTTATCTCCAGTATTTAGTCGATCCTAAACATCGTTGTCTGCTCGCATTTAGAAATTTTTGTTTGTATACACAAATACACGCTTTCTTTTAATCACCTACACATAAAAAATATCGGCAATAGCATCAACACAATGACGCAAGTAGGGAAAAAAGAGGCAATTTTATAGGCGGAAAAAGAAAGAGCAGCAGCCACTGAAGCAAAATGAATTGAATGAAATAATTTTTGCGTGTAAATGTTCAAAAAATCTTAAATCACTCTGTGACGGATCTATACGCGTTTCTGCTAATTTCTTCTTTTTTCTTTAAAACAAAATAATGATTTCAACCAACCTTCATCGAGAAACCAAACGTGATTTATGTAAATGAGGAATATTATATAAATTCGGGTTTTGCGAGTTGAAAGAGAGTGAAGTGAGAGGTTAAGTTAAGTGAAGCAAGTGATCTGTTGACACATAGTTGTTGACAAGCTGAAGTTGATACGTTCGATGTGTGCAAGTAGAAGTGGTTAGTTAAGATTGAAAAGCAGTGGAATTAAAGATTACAGAGCTTGGAGCCATCGTCATTTGATCAAGCTAAAGAAAGCGCCTGAAGTTTCCCATGAAGGATCCGAAGCATTAAAGATTCAGGTATTGTACACTTGATTAAGTAGAAGCGGATTATTAGTGTGCGACGTAATTGTAATTGAGCGTATTGAAGCTATCTTAGAATTAGTTGAGGGTCTGTAATATTATCCTCGCATTTGAGTATCTCACTTCTGCACTCTACAATTGTTTATATACCTTAATTAGAATTGTGTCTGTTTCTTAATCATTAATAAGAATTAATAAATCAAATTAGATTGGAATAATGTCTGTGGGATTATTTAGTTCTTCCTACACATTTAGCCGGGTTTACAGATAGACAGGAGGGTTCGGATGTAAGGGGTAATCAGAGGTTACCACAACTCTTTTACAACACTGGTCTTGAAACTTTTTCAACTTACGAAAACCACAGAACTAAAAGGTGTTTTCGTGGAACCCCTAGAACTAGAAAGTAATTTCGTGGAACCCCTAGAACTAGAAAATACTTCTGTGGAACCCCTAGAACTAGAAAGTACTTTCGTGGAACCCTATTCCACACACAACTTAAAAGAATATATCTTAAAGTAATACTTAAAGTAGATCAACAACAGATCAATATAAAGGCATTTAAAAAAGTATTGAAGTTATTATTAAAAAATTTTAATCCACTTTTAATATAATTTACTTATTAATAATATTAATCTGGGATCCAAGTGTTCCCTATCCATGTATTATGTTTAGTAACTGATATATATGCTTGCAATTTTACAAATTGTCGAAGTCTAGGTCTATAGAGAATAACTGCAATCGCGCATTACATATTCTGAGTTCCATTTGTTTCTATGTTTAGTTTTTGTAGCCACGTTGAGAAATAATTTTTACTTATACACTTTGTACTAAATGGCATTAAAATGTTTACAGCTCTGTGAGAAACTGTGAATCTTGCATGAGAGAGTGTTTACAACATGCGCCGGCTGGGTAACGAGGTTGGTTTGTTGCTGGCCTTCTGCACCTAAAGTTGCGGGTTCGACCCCGGCCCAAGTCGGTGG
The DNA here is from genome assembly GCA_019973975.1 of Trichonephila clavata. NCBI lineage: Eukaryota > Metazoa > Arthropoda > Arachnida > Araneae > Nephilidae > Trichonephila > Trichonephila clavata. Next base: position 39,422 of record BMAO01038809.1, on the reverse strand, counting down.
ATTTTCAAGATGCAGAAAATCGACAGCGGCCATGTCGTATGATTATATGGCCTTTAAAGGATCCCTAGAATGTCTGTTTGGCTTGGATGTTCTCGGTGAAATTAAAGCCAAGTACAGGTTCACATTGTCAGAGCTCAGGTGCCTCCCTCTTAAGGAGGAAACTGGGCGTCAAAATTACCTGCTGCGATTGGTATCCGACTATGCCGCACTAAAAAGCGATACCAATTTTGGGAACGTACTAGGTCTGCACCACTCCGCAGCCCATTAGAAATAAAGTATTTACAACATAAAATTTAGGATCTGTCCATGCTTAAATTAAAATTTTTAGCATCGAATCTGTTGATATATGTTGCATTTATTTTTCCACAAATATAAAAAGGCGCATTTTCAATTAGAAAACTATTTATAGTATACTAGTAAAAAATTAACTCGTGGAACACCACAAAATAGTAAACAATAAAATATTCACAATCTAGTAATATATATATATATATATACAGAGGACTCTCGATAATTCAAAACTTCGATAATACGAACCTCTCGAAAATTCTAAGTATATACTCAGTCCCTTGAAAAACTCCTGATAATTCTAACTAAATACGTTTAGGTACGCTCAATAATTCGAAGTAAAATGTGTGGCTGGCCAGACTCCAACACGCAACAACTTGAAGTTATCTTATAAAACTCTCGACAATTCGAACACTCACTATCATGTACAGTCCTGTAATAGCGGTTGGTTCCTGCTTACATCTGAATCCCTTGTCTACCTGTAAACCCGGCTAGGTGTGTGGGAGAAACTGAATGAACATATATGATTTCAATCTAATTAATTTATAGTTTCCAAATATCAATCAGCCACAATAAAAATCTAATTAAAGTAGATGATTAAATAATAGAACGCGGAGGTGAGCTTTTATAACACAGGGATACTACTACGGACCCTCAACTGAATCTAAGACAGCTTAAATACGCTCAAATAGAACTACATCGCACACTAATAAGCTAACTTCTAACTAATAAAGCTCACAATACCTGTACTTTTTAAGCATCGGATCCTACACTGGAAACTTGCAGGAGATCTCTATCGGCTTGATCAATGTCGTTGGATCTACGCTCTGTAATCTTTTTCCTGGACAACTCCAAGACCTATTACTAATTCCACTATCTTTCAATCTTCAACTAACAAACTAACTCGCAGACTCTATGTTAACTCCTACTTGCCAACTCCACCGTGCCAACTCACAAACTTGCGAAAACAGAATTTATAAAATGTACTTTATTTGCATAATCACGCTTTCTTAGTCGGCGAAGGTTGGTTGAATTAATTTATTTTTCACCAGGAGAGTCCACAAAGTGTTAAGAAAGTAGTGGATAGAACCGTCACAGTCCTGTAGCAAACAGGTTGGAGATTACAAGTTTTGTGTTGTTTTGTCTTTGCGTGTCTCCCTTGTATCGTAGCTATTTGATGACCATCTGTCTGATACCCCTTCTTAGTGTTTTCCGGTTCATCACAATACACTTTTATTGCTTTCCTTCTTCAAGTAGACAATAGACCAACCACACTTGTTGTCAGCCGTCCATATATTTCGCTTAACACGTGGCCTTGCTACACATGTGTTCAGAAAGGATGGTCCAGTATTGAGAAGAGATACGTAGGATTGTGTATGAATGCATTCTTTTAATATACAGGACTTTTAACTTCTGTATTATATTTATATGAACTTTTTAAAAATAAGTTTAAAATAATTTTATACATATGTACAATTGTTTTTTATTACATAGTTCCAAATTTAAATGTGTTAGAAAAAAAACTATCTTCGAATATTTTGGGAGTTTTTTTCCTACTCTCTTTATAATTCGAAGTTTTTTATTGGTCCCTCCAACTTCGAATTGTCGAATAAAATGTTCAGTTTCTTAATGACAGGGATGAGCTTTAAATTCTTGTGGGTATTCAAACATTTTAAAAAACGGGAATTCATTTTGCACAATTTTTTCTTTTTGTTTTTTTTATAGTGACTCGTGGAGCCCCTAGGTATGCCTCGTAGAACCCCTAGTTATGCCTAGTGGAACTTTTAGGTATGCCTCGTGGAACCCCAGGGTTCCGTGGAACGCAGTTTGAAGAACACTGTTATACATTCTACTATAATACACTCTTTAAAACAATGCTGTGCATAACAAATGCATTGGATGGCACGTAAGGCAACATTGCGAGCGAAAATGGCAACACCAGCCCCGATTTCGAAGTCAGGTAAAATGAGAAGGGCGAATCATTTTTGAAACATTATACTAAAGGTTAGAGTAATGATAGGTTCCTGTATGCCTTTGAAAGTTTTTAATACTGTAATTAATAATTAACTTCTTATTGTTTCCCATCAACATTTATAAAAAATTCCTTAAGTATCGGATATTGATGAACCTTTAACACAATTTTTTAATTTTTCTCAAAAATGTGTAATTTGAGATGTAGCTTATAATCGATAGTGGCTTAGATTTGAGTAAATACGGTATATGTATATATATATCGGCTCACAAAAGTCCGTATATTTTCAATTTTTCTATAAAATATAATATCATGGACTAACAGGAATTAATGTATCAGAATTGTAATTTTTTTATTATGTCTACAACTTGTTCTTAATGGAATAAATAACGTGATCAATTTTTAAAACATAGTATAACTTTTATCGTGAAAAAATTAATAAACAAAAAACTACTAAAATGTTACGTCATAAAGTCGCAAAATTTTTTAACTCTATTATATATTTTTTCTTCTTAATCTAGTACTTAATAAGATATCCTATAGCGGTCATAAGAGTTTTAAGCATCTCGATACACATTTCACTTTTATAAATTTCTGCATCGTTTTTCCTTTATTCTTCTGCGATAATTGTTATTAATTCAATTTTTGTTTTTTAGCCACACATTTCTTCTTGCTTTAACTTCAATTTCGTTTCAAATATATTCGATTAGATTTAAATCAAGTGATAGAGGAGGTGTTTTTAGAATTTGGGAACAGTTTTAGAGACACTAAGGAGTATGTTGAGAGTAGTGTCTGTATGGGTTCATTATTTTAATAAATTATAATTTTAAAAAGCTAAAAAACATACTTTTATAATTAATCGAACGAAAAATTAAAAAAATAATTCTTTTTATAAGAATTTAACGATAATCGAGAAAATTAATGTTCAGTGTGGTAAAAGCGTGGGGTGCTCGATGCCAATTGTTATAATTTCTTACTAGTTCTATTCCGAAATGCTGAGTTAGTGTAAAAACGTAGTACACAAATCACCCCTCAAAGCACCAGAAATTAATTTTCTCGTTAATCGTTTTATTCTTATATTAAGAATTATTTTTTTGCTTTTTAATTCGATTCACTATAAAAGCGTGTTTTTTTTTAGTTTTCTTAAACTATGATTTATGTATCATTTTTTAATTCGATCTACAATGAAAGCGTGTTTTTCTTAGTTTTTTAAACTATCATTTATTCATTGTTGAATTTATCCTTGAGTTTGGTATTTGGAGCCGGAATTACGTGGCTGCTGGAATTAGTCTTGCTCTTCAATGAATATTAATTAACGGGTCTGTAGGGTATTTATATTTTCCCCGTTTACGGGGCCTCGGCTGAGTCCCGTATCGTTATATTTTAAAGATTCCGTCTCTATAGATACAGGCCAGACTAATAAAAGTGTGATAAAAAGAAATATTGTGTCGACTGTATTATTACTTTTTATCTATCCTCATGTAACAGGGATGGCAAACCAGTGGCACGCGTTCTATTAATGGCACGCAGCAAAATATTTTGGGGACGCCAGTGATCAAAATGGTTTGCATTTTATTTAAAAATAACAAAGTTTACTATGAAGTATTACGAACAAACGCAAGTGATCGATTGCGGGGGGGGGGGGGAGCAAACTCGTTTGGTATTGTCTTGTTTTAGTTACGTTGTAGACTACAGTTGCTTATGATGTAAAATTTGTGTACACATAGCACAGTCATTTCGTCGACACAACTGTATTTTAAAGTTTATTTGTGTTATTTTTTACGAATTTTAACTGTTATTTTTTAACATGGATAGTTCAGCAAAAGAACAAAAAGTGCAAGATAGTAAGTGTAACGGAAAATTTTAAACTTGGTGAATCTAGAAATGTGGCATTATTAGTAAAGGCGACCGGGGGAGGGTGCATGTTTTACGCTCTAAAACAGTGGTATGCAGAACATCGTTCGTAAAACGGCATTTAAAAAAAACCCACAAATCCTCTTGTCAAAAAAGTGAACCACAGCTAAAATAATTAATTGCTTAGAAACCATTTGGCAGATGATTCTAATTCAGCATGCATTCTGCTAAAAGTAACATCGTACAATTCTAAAATAAGTTATTTGTCATCCACTCTGCAACAGCAGAAGTCACACTAACGTTACTTTAATTAGAATTACACGTATAACTAAAACATTTCCAACTTTACAGTACATAAGGTATTTTTCAGTAGTAAATAAAGAGTTTTGTGTTGTTAGTATTTAGTTTTATTGTTTTCCCAATAATCACAAGTCAAAATCATTTGGCGGCACGTCTAGACCTCATTAAACACATCTTTATGAAAAAATGGCACGTTAATCGATAAAGATTCGCCACCCATGTCATATACCGTCTAAACATGGAATGACAATATTAACAAACGGTGTTTTTAAATCACAGAGGAAGATTTAGTTCCGTATACGCAATCCTATATATTCGTAAATAACATTGAGCGTATAGATTTGAAGTGGCGCGCTTATCCGGTAGGATAGAACCAGGTACCTTTGGATCCGAAGCCGAGTAACTTATCCACTACACCAAAATGATCACCACGGTGCGGAGGTAGTTACTGGCTTAAGTAGATGATACCACTACATACTCCCCCACCAGTGAGTCGGTTGGATAGGCGAACGAACGATGTATTTGTTTAATCAAGCGTGTTTGCTGCTGCGTCATGAGTTGTGACGGCTTTGCTGGTTGCGTCATTCGTGCGTGACGGCTTGTTGATTGCGTCATATGTGAGATGACTTTGTTCATTGCGTCATGTGTCTGATGGCTTTGGTTGCATTTGCGGTGAATAGATGGCGCCACGACAGTTCAGAAGCTTGCGTTTTTCTGAGTTCAGCCAGGGTCACCAATGAAGTGGCGCGCTTATCCGGTAGGATAGAACCAGGTACCTTTAGATCCGAAGCCGAGTAACTTATCAACTACACCCAAATGATCACCATGGTGCGGAGGTAGTTACTGGCTTAAGTAGATGATACCGCTACAGATTCTTAAAATTTACTTACTTAATATATTAGTCCAAACGTAGTGCTCAATAGTTTAAATTTGTTTTTTCCACAGCTTTATTAAAATGATGACTAAAGTATTTTCATGCTGTGTAACACGTGTAGTTATAAACACCAATATTATATTTCCGTATTACTTTTTTTTTTAATGTTTGTAACTAAACTTCAGAAGTGATGTATGGATTGGAGAATGACAAATTCAATTCTTTTTAGGCTCTATTTTTTCTGTACATTTATAACTTATGATTGGTGTGTTATCCATAAGGGAAATTCCAACACGTGTGGTAAAGTGATAGTATTTAATGACTTAGACAGATTGAAATAATTAATTGTAAAAAAAAAGTGCATTGTTAAAAAATGTGAATTCATCTAAAAAGTGTGAAAATTATAGCATATCCCCCCCCCTAAATTTATTGTTTTAACATTGTATTTACCATTAATTGCTTCGAACGATACAATTAATGGTAAAAACAATGGTAAGTACGTGGTTCGATTGGTTAAGTAGTTTTCGAGATCATAAAAAAAAAATTTTAAAAAAAGCAGGGTAGAACAAGGAATTATTTCTTTCAACTAAATCTAATTGTAAAACCACGAAAAAATGTGAAACCTCTAATAACTTTCTCAATTCTAATTCTTACTGGACATAACCGGTTTTGAAACATGCCACGTATATTGTCTTCCCTGCGTGAAGTGAGTTTAACGAAAAACCAAAAACGTTGTGACCAAGGAAACCAAATTGGTGATTTAATCATCCCTGGTGACAAATATTGTAAAAAATATGTTGTCGCCAAGGAATCATCGAGAAGTCCCTAGAGCCAACACTTCTGGAAAAATTCCATAAGGTTATATAAAGGTTGTTAGAGTGCAGAAGATAGAGAGAGAGAGATAGAGAGTGCAGTCAAGATTAGAACCCGTTTGTGCGTTGACTGTGATAGGACAAGGAGACTTTGTCTTTCCTGCAGGTGGAACTGTTCTAGAGAGCCCTTTTCTGGGACGTTGTAAAGATTGTTTATAATGAGTGCATTTTACACTATTGTAAATAATATATGTTTCTTAGTGTATACACGTCGATTTGTTTTCATCTAGCCATCAATTCGGCCTTGTCCATTAATATAAATCTGTTATAATTCTGAGGCGGTATCCACCAAAGGCCCCCTTTCCAGTTTGGGAACTAGTGATATCTCAACGGTCAGTTACGCGTGGAAAAGTATAGGAGGCCGGATACACCAACTCTTATGTTCTACGGCAAGTCAACCTTTGACCTTCCTTCATCCAGCCGACACAGAAGTGACCAGCGAAATTCCCACACAATTCTCTGACTTCAAAATCCACCACGTGAGGGGTGACTAGGACCAATAGCCGAATAGTAATCCCGGCTCGTCCAAACAGAAATGAATCTGCCTCACACGTCACTTTTGTGGGTGTGACGAATTCCTCCTAAAATAGACATCAAAAGGGCAAACCTAAAGACTCTCGATAGGCTGAAAAGCTTCACAGACGCTAGACAGACACTTCAGACTAACGGGCAGATGGTGATCCTATGATGATCTCATAATATTGACGTCACCTTGTCTGTCGTGGCCGATACAAATGCTAGTGAGCCAACGGAAATTGCCACACTGCTTCAAACCCCCATCGATATCTTCCCACATGAACCAAAAGCACCAATAGAAATAAAGAGCTATTTTCTGCATATCTAGGAAACGGAAACCTGAACCCTATAGAAGAGTTTTTGTCCGAGTAGCTCCTAGATGAGCTTTTTCGAGATTTTGTGTGAAACGACAGACACCTATGTGACTGAAAAGGAGACCATGGAAGGCGACTCGTGTAGGAGACCACGCAAAACTGGACTGGCTGTCCTCCTACCAATACAAGCTCACGGCAACGTGCCAGCACGTTTGCTGGTTCTAACGTTTTCTAGTACGTGTCAACCAGACCCGCCATCTCAATAAGAGACTACCCGCTACGTCAACGGAAAAACATTTTAATGAATAACAATTGCAGAAAAAGCTGGAAAACACAACTTTCTATTAGTATAGTCTAGAAAGTCAATAAACATCAAAAACAATTTTCTTCTCCAGGAAGAAGGTATGCAATGACCTCACTTCCCGCGAGTCGCAAACAAGAGACACGAATGAGCGCCTGGTCTGTAGAATTCATTCCTTATCTTCCAAGGCATGCAAGAAATAACCATGCATAAATAGGTCAGTGGCTCAAATAAACACCAAAAAAGTAAACAGCTAGTTGCCGAAGATGAAGCAATAAGAAAGGGAAGAGTCAATTTTAATATCAGAAATAATTTCATGCATTTTTCAGTCGAGAACTTGAACCACGAAGTTATCCTCAGACTCGTACCAGATGACTTGAACTTTGTGAACCTGATTTTGCTGCCCTTTCCAGTATGCTTAAAATTTGCAATTTATTCATCAAAATGTTATTCAAAATAGTGGTGTTATGTATTAATGTCATTAATATATTTTTTTTCATAATTCAATTTTTTAAAAAAATGTTATGAAGCATTAAAATTTTGGATATAAATTGATTGCACGTTCACTGTATGGATTGTAAGCTTTGGAAGGAAAACTGATAAAAAGCAAAAGTTAAGAGTTTTGATTATTTTAAGTAAAATTAAATAAGTGAATTAAGTTATAAGTTTCACTGCTATGCTTTAATAATAATGAATCAATCTCGTCTACCAGCCTTAGATTTTATAAAATGTATCATTACTTAGAGAAGAATTCAGATATATCAAGAATGTCAGCATGAAACCGTCGCTTGAATTTAACAAGAAATAGCCTGAACACGCACCGGAACTAGTATCATCAGGACAATCATAAAAAACTTAGCTGAAAAAGTTTAAATCTTACCAACCAGAAGAAGCACTGTCCATGCTAAAGATAACTGTCAAACTCAAGAATAAAGGAAGCATAAACCTGCGCTTTCAGAATTCTATCTATATAAACACAGGAACTTGCACTTATACAAGGCGACCATAACCAATGTTACAGCAAACTGACTTTTACATATACGTAAAGTATTGTTAAAAATAGTGGTATCTAACATTATGTCCTGAAAATGTAAGAAATTTTGGTTCTTAGTATCTCATTCCTACTTAATTAAACAGATCGCAACTCGACAGTATGTATCTCAACTTGACGAACTTCTCTATGACGGCAGCACAAGAATCTCATTGAAATTATTGTAAAACATGTGAAAAAGGACTTGTATAAATCAAAATAAAAAAATAACGGTATATATTTTTGTTATAAATGTTGCATGTGTATATTTAGGAATGATAACTCGATCGTTCATCGCCCTTAAATGTTGTATCAGTGTTGCTCTACCTACTTATTTTTAACACTTTATACCACAATTCTACACTATCTACGATCTCTCTAAACATTTCTACGACGAATTCGGATATATCAAGAAATTCTGCATGAAGTGATTGTCTTGCAAGGACTCATTCCCCTACGAGTTGCAAGCAACAAAAAGACACAAATAAAATCTCTTAACGCAGCGATTCATAAACTGTGGGACGCGTGATAACTGTACGAGGGGGACGCAAGCATATAAAAAAAGTCGAAAACAAAAGAATTTTTAGAATTTTTTTAATTCACTGAAAGTAAACAATTAAAATACACATTCAGATATAATAAACAAAAATAACATATAATACACTTATAAATGTATCAGTACTGCAGAATGTATTTGATAATTAATTTAACAATATTAAGTTAAGAACAAGTTTAATAACTACCAGTGACCCCATGGGCTCTTATATCATACATAAAATTACACATAAAAATTAACAAGTTTCTTGACAATTTGTACGGTTTATAATTAATCTCTTAACTTTCGATTATAAGTTACGCGATTCTCTCCCAAGACCTACGTTTTTCACGCAGCCCCGAGCATGTGACGTATTGAGGGTGGAAGAAAAGGATTAAGAATAAATAAGGAATACCTCTGATATAAGTAAATCCTTCGTAAACACTATCAATGTCCATTCATTGTATCCCAAAGCCTTTGAAATAATTTTGTGAATAGCAGTGCACAGAAAAGATCGTACTTCGGAATGACGTATATATACATCCGGGGTATTTAACGCACTGGTTGAGCGAGACGTATATATACGCCGGTGCCATTTAAGAGGTTAGAGTAGTATTGTTGCTTTAGCGTAAAAGTATAGTATTATTAAATTCAATACACTGTTATTGTATGGAGGGGGGGGGCGATGAAAATTATGATTGAATAGTGGGTCGCAAATATTGAAAGTTTGAGAAGCACTGCTTTAACGACAGTCAAGAATAGGGATTTCTTTTCATCTCAGTCGTCTAAGGCATGCACGGAGTAATAATGGACCGGTGATTCAAATGAACAACCCCTGCCAAAGGTTTTTCAAGGGTTTTATGTAACGAACAACGAAACGGTTACTTATTACTTTAACACACTTTCTCAACATCAGTTTTATTAGTCAACAGGATGTTTAACCTTCTCGGGACGACGTACTGATCAATGGAAAACATTGAAAAGACGGATGTGGCATATATGCATCCTCTACAAATGTCACCGGTAGCCGGGAGATGAACTGGTGTATTGCGTTTCGGACTGGTTGCACAGGTTTGACCATCCCCACGTAAAAGGGCCTTAAAGGGACTGCCGTCCGATATGGGAATTTGGGACTTGTGCATACATGACACACTCGTCGTGTCCCCATAGAGAGAGCAAATAAATTATAGTTTAAAAATACTAAAACCCCTTCTTTTACAGTTAATCGAACTAAGTAGTAACTTAATCTTTAAATTGCCAAATCTGGAAATGGGATCTGAAATTAGTTGATAGAGGCGGGATGGGATTTGAAAATGGAAAATCGTTAATCCTGATGACGATATTGTATTGTTATCGATTCTGTACAAGTGAGCAAAATTTCAAATTAATCTAATCTTTTAAAGTGGGTAAAAGGGAGTTCAAAGATTCTATTACATACAAATGAAGCCTATAAAAGGGTGTTAAAAACGTCGCAATTGTGAATCATGATCAAGTGACGAGAGCGGCACCTGTGTGAGCTAGCAACTCCCTCTCCCTAACTTCCACACCGGACGTTTCAGCCCCGACATATTTCACGAGCATCGGCCACGTCTGCACGACGGTTCTTTAGTTGTAGAAGGCTCTAACATATGGCACGTCTGCTACGCGTCTGTTACCTTGACCACTAGGCTACAACGGCCAGTGCATGGTTGAAAACTTTGAAGCTGTAAAGAAGTTGCACACGTACTACTACACACAAAAAACAAACAACCTAACAGTCACTTATTGCAAGATAAAAAAAAACATAAACCTTTTATTACATTAGAACACTTAACACGTGACGCAATGTGTTGTATTTATAGCAACACCTTATTACCTTTTATCAAAGTTGGTGGTGGTGGTGTGTCCATGATGTGCATATTAATAATAAAAAAATGAAAGCTTTAGATCGCTCCGAAGCTGTCGAAGACAGTTTCGGCAACATCAACAGCTTTATCAGAGAAGATCAAATCTTCCGGGTCTTCTGGGCTGATCTTGAAAAGTTTGGCTTGAATTGCTGGGCAGCTGAGGATATGTTGTGGAGACAGTTGAACATTAGGGAAGTTTGGGCAATGATTTGTGTGTAATTTCTTTGCCCGTCAGTGGAAATTTTCAATCCTTTTACGTGCTTTGTTCTAAGTCTAGTTATTATTGATGCTGTTGTGCGATTGCTATTTACAGCTAGGATGGAATATTTAAAGTTATTGTTGAAAATTATTGTTCTGCTAGCAACTGCATTGGTGTCGTTAAGGGTCGTGAGGTTAGATGATTGAGGACAAGCTCTGGATTCTTTGGCAAGTTCATCCGCTTCCTCATAATCGAAGATATTTACGTGAGCTGATATCCATTGTAACGTGCAAGATCTCTTTTCTGCGATAATTTTGTGGATGGATTGAATAATTTTGCGGCTGATTTGGCACTTGTCCTTCTGGATGGCTTGCAGCGAAGATCTTGAGTCTGTGAAGATGACGATGCCGCTGGATTCTTGGAAGCTTTTATAAAGGAAAATCTCCGATGCACTCTTGATAGCAATGAGTTTGCATGCGTAGTTGGATGCGATTTTCCCTACTTGAATTTTATGGCCCTCAAGCTCTCTAAAACTAGTTCTACTGGGGGGGGGAGTCTGTAGCCCCAACAGAGCGCGTCCCCAGGTGGCGGATAGGGAAATGCCACCATTGGTTTTCCTAATGGGTGGTAGGAGGGAAATAAAGTATCTCCCGCTAACCAATAGGGAGAAGTCCAACCTCTCGAGGCTCTAGCAACCCCACCTTCAATGAATTGTGCAGTCGTCGTCAAGACCTGCAGACCGACGCGTCAAGACCTGCAGTCCGGAGCCTCGTGGAGAAATCAGCAACGAGGACAGTAAACCCTACAGCTTAACATTAACGGCACTCAGAGAAAGGTGGCTGAAATTTCTGACATACTTTTATCAAAGTGACGAGGACAACAGAGCTCGAGCATAATAATTAATTTATAAATAAATATGCAAAAAATTGGTATACTAAAATCGTCTAAAATTCTACTGCTATTACATTTTCCCAGTTTTGATCAACCGTCACCAAAAATTAAGCTCCCAGAAGATACTGCATTTTGTGATCTGCTAAAAGGGATTGGAAAGGAAAAGAGAATCCTTATACGTGTTTGAATTGCAATGTTGGACTATGTCCTGCACCTTGCACCCAAATATATCACACAAAAGAACTTTTTGGAAATATAAACTACTATTATTTCTGTTGAAAAAATATAAATAAATATTTTTTCTGATAAAAATGTTTGGAAAAGAAAGATAAAAGTTCATGTATGTGGTGGATTGGGCTCTTATCTAAAAAGTTGATCAATATCAAAATTAGAATAAAAATTTTAACTAACTTGTAATTTTTGGCGACAAAATATGGCTCTAAAAAGTGTTTTCTTAAATAAAAAACTAAATTTTTTTACTGGTTTTTTTTCAAAATAAGCGTGCTAATACACAAGACCGGAAACATCGAAATACATGCTGACCAAAGAATTAAATTATGAAATGCCAACAAACAACAACCTTTTGCTACGCGCTTCAAAACACCACACAAATCTTTTTTTAAAAAAATTTTACACATTGCACGTGACGCAATGTGTTGTATTTAGAGCAACACGAGAGCTATCACCTTTTGTTAAGGTGACGAGGACGACAGTTCAAGCAACGTTTTATTTATAAATAAAAGGATTTATTAAAAATAGTGGTGCGAATGAATTACTTGTTCTAAATTATTTACACTGAAGATATATTAGGGGGACCGGAAAATTATGTCGTTTTTTTACAGTAAATTCGAATAAATTTCTTACAAGTTTTTTTTAGTCAATGATGTAATCACCCTCGTTGGCAAAAACCTTTTGCCTTCTAGTGTGAAAATTTTCAATGCCGGATCGATAAAAATCAATTGGTTTTTCAGTAAAATATCTCGAGATGGCATTTTTCATATAATCCAAATTTTGAAATTTTTTGTTTGTTAAGGAGTGTTGCATTGAACGGAATAAATGGAAATCCGTTAGCGCAATGTCAGGCGAGTATGGTGGGTGAGGCAATACCTCCCACCCCAATCCATTCATTTTTTCCAGCGTTTTTCTTGTGCAGTGCGGACTTGCATTATCATGTTGCAAAATAACACCTTTTCTATTGATAATTGCTAAATACTTTTCAATTAATGATTGATTTAGTCGATCTAATTGTTCACAATAAAGGTCTGCATTAACAGTATCTCCAGGTTTAAGCACTTCAAAATGGACGATTCAACGAATACCCCATCCAAACACACAAAAGCGCCTTTTTTGGATGTAAACTTGGCTCAGCAGTCCTTCGTGGTGGTTCATTCGGAGAGAGACACTGTCTTTTACGTTTTGGATTATCATACAGAACCCATTTTTCATCTGCAGTGATCAAGTGATCAAAAAACGGTTCTGTATCCTACTGTTGAAGCAATAAGTTGCATGTTGTAGATCGGTTATCTCTGTTTTCTTCAGACAGATTAAGCGGAACCCAAACACGTGCTCTGTTTGTTTTACCAGTCTGTTGCTAATGATCTTGGATGGTCGACCAAGGTTGGTTAAGAGCATTTGACAGTTCCTCGATTGTCGGACATGGATTTGCTTCCACTTGCGCCCTTAATAACGTCATTGTGTAAAGTTGTTGGTCTTCCTGATCGATGTGAGTCGGAAAGATCGAAATTACCGGATCTGAACTTAGAAAACTACCTTTGGCATTTACGAACATCTAAGGCACTTGGGTAAACATAGCAAATGTTTTTGCTAGCAACTGTTGCATTACTAACCTTGTGAAACTCCAAAAGCATGCAACGTCGGATATGAATCTCTTCTGGCATTTGGCTAGCCATTTCACTCAAAATGGGGAAAGAAAATTTAAGGTTTAGGTTTTCACAACTAAACAAGTCACCTTACCTTTGAAATGTGTCTGGCACGACTTTCAACTCCGCGATGAACTCATAAACGGTAAAGAAGCATTGACATGCGCAAAAACGGCATTACTTTTCGGTCCCCCTAATAGTTTGGAAAATACCATGTTTATTCACTTACTTGATATTACAAATTAACAAAGCTTCCTATTTAGTAGTTTCAGCAAAATTTTAATTGATCATAAGAAAAAGAAGAAAATGTGGAATTTTGATTATTTTATAATTGTAAAATTTGCTAAAAATTTACTTTTTGCAGAATAAAACCTGAAAAAAACGGCAATTGTAATTATTTATATTATTAAATGTTCTATGAATTAAAAAATTCCTTGAGCACACACAATTATTAGACATTGAAATCAATTTTAAGACGTACAATAAGAGGTTACAAACATTCAAGCAATAATAAATCTTAATTATACAACAATATACAATTAAAAACATTAAATTCGTGACAAACAAAATTAAGCAATACCAATTTTTTTAAATACAAATTCTACACAAAAAAAACAAATTTTTAGAAGGGAAGAAAATGCATAAAAGAGCTATTAAAATGAGTTTAAAACCACAGTGAATCCCAAACTACAGAACTCTCAACTAAAGTAAAACTACTTTTCTCAACTCAACAAATAATATAAAAACATATTTTAAAGTCATTCCTACTAAGATAAAAAAGAGTTATATATATTTTACTTACTTTTTATTAAATAGTTACAATTATAATATAAATATGACAGAATCACAACATTAAGAGATAATTAATTTTTATTAATTATCATTAAAGTATCGTAATGTCCTCCAAAACAATCGTGTGTATAAAATTTCATTTCAACTGAATGCTTTGAAACAAGAGGGGAAAAAATCTTTTAAAGTTTTGACCCAAGTCGCTAAAAATGAAGCCAACGTGGCTGTATCTGTAATTCTTCATATAATTAATTTCAGCCAATTAATTTCAATTAATTATAATTAAATTACCGTATTGTTATCCAAAAAAATAGTGTATAGAAAATTCCAGCTCAAATGAGCGCTTTCAAATGTGAGAAAAAAACTTTTCATGTGTTGACACAATTCGTCAAAATGCTTGCTAAGTCGTCAAAAATGATGCCAACGTGGCTGTACTTGTAATTCTTTGAATAATTAGCTTTAATCAATTAACTTTTATTAATTAAAAATAAATTACTGTACTGTCATCAAAAATAATCGGGTATATAACATTTCAGTTTATGTATATATATACACTCAAGAGCCAAAACACTATGACCACCCCTACATTTTGCAATAAACTCGCCTGGATGACGTGGAAGGCACGTGATCAAAAGGAAACGATATTTAACTGCTGCTGGAGAGTCTGAAGAATCATTCTTTCACTTACTTCTGTGTGTGATGGGAAAGGCTGCGGATCTAAGCGACTTCGATAGAGGGCAGATTGTAATGGCTCGAAGGCTCGGAACAAGTATTTCCAAAAATTGCACGACTCGTGGGTTGTTCGCGATCAACAGTTGTTAGTACTTATGCAAAGTGGATGAATGACGGTGAAACCAGCAGTAGACGACATGGTGTTGGACGTCCACACGCTATCAAAGAAAATGGTCGTCGGAGACTGTCTCGCATGGTGAAGCACAACCAGAGCCAGACAGTGGCTCAGCTGACAGCCCAATACAATGCAGGGCCAAGTAGAATAGTATCGGAGCAGACTGTTCAGGGGATACTGTTGGATATGGGACTAAGCAGCAAACGTCCCACTCGTGTGCCTTTGCTGACCAAGCATCATTGCCAACTGCGCCTGCGCTGGGCCCAGGAACATCGCGACTGGTCCATGGATCAGTGGGAGAGAGTTGCCTGGTCAGATGAATCACGGTTTGTCATTCATCACGCTGATGGCCGTGTCAGGATGCGCCGTCTTTCAAGCGAACAGTTGCTCTCTCAATGCACAGTAGGCCATAGTCAGGCCGGTGGTGGTGGTATTATGCTTTGGGGGACGTTCTCTTGGGCATCTCTGGGACCCATGGTTGTGGTAGAGCAGACCATGAATGCTACAGTGCATATAAACATCATTGCGGACCAGTTGTACCCTTACAACTGGGGATGGAATGTTTCAACAGGACAACGCCCCACGTCACAAGGCTAAAATTGTGTTGGAGTGGTTCCAGGAACATGATGCTGAGTTCCAGTTAATATCCTGGCTTCCTAACTCACCGGATCTCAATCCAATAGAACACATTTGGGATGTCATGGGGCGGCAGCTCAGAGTTCAAAGACCACCAATTCGCAATATCTTGGATTTGCGTGACCGTTGCTTAAACATCTGGTACAATCTGTCTCCGGCCATCTACCAAGGACATGTGGCATCCATGCCAAGGCGGGTTGAAGCTGTGTTTCGAGCCAAAGGTGGGCCAACTCGTTATTGACAGGTGGTCATAATGTTTTGGCTCTTGAGTTTATATATATATTCTGTTTTCGCGAGTTTGAGTGTTAGTTAAGTGAGAATAGATTGGATATGAAGTGAATAAATTAGAAACGAAGTAAATCTGCAGTGAACCGTACACGTTAACAATGTACGAAGCGAGAAGTTGGAATTTTAAGAAAGTGCTTAGTTTAACTAATTAGAGCCGTGTTAAAGTAAAAGCAAGGATAAGAAGACCGCAAGAGTTTAGGTACTGTGATCATATTTCAAGTAGAAGTTAGAGAGTTAAATTATTAACGTGGTCATAAATTAAATAAGCTTTGTATAAGTTATCGTAAGGGTAGATTTGTGTGATCGAATATATTATCCCCACGCCATCTTATCTCACCCCCGTCCTCTGACTGATCAAAATTATTTTATTTAGAGTATTATTTGTATTTGAGTTGAATATAGTGTTAAATAAATAATTGAAGTTCATCATGTCGTTTGATCATTTAGTTCCTCCCACACATCCAGCTGGGACACAGGGAAGAAGAGATGTAAATTCCTTATAAGCTTCATGTTTTGAAGTTTGATTCGAATATATGCGTGCTTACATAAATAAAAATATCAGCAGTGAAATATAGAAAGTTACAACAGTAACTATGAATTTCAAAAATTTATAAAAAAATAATGATGAATGATGAATGTTACAGAAAGATTTTATTCCCATGTGAATACAAAATATTTTACATTGTAACTTCCTACGTCAAATAATAAATAAATAAGGATTTAATTTTTTAAAAATAATATTTCTATATAATGCAGTGCTTCTCAAAGTTTCAACATTAGCGACCCAATATAATTTTCTTCGCACCCCCTCATACAATAACATTATATTAAGTTCAAAAATACTAAACTTCGACGCAAAAAATACGACATGACTTTAATCTGTCAAGTGCCAACGGCATATATAAACGTCTCGCTCAGCCAAAGCGTTAATTTCCCCGGATTTATATATACGTCTTTCCGAAGTATGATCTTTTCTGTGCACCGCTATCCATAAAATTATTTCGAAGGTGTTGGAATACAATAAAAGCACCTTGACAATGTTTGTGAAGGATTTACTTATGATTTCTTATTAATTGCATCATCTATATTCCTCCCCCACCCTCAATGTATCACATGCGTGCGCCTACGTGGAAAACGGTTGACACTGAAAGTGAATCGCGTAACTTTTAATCGGCAGTTAAGGGATTAATTGTAAATCGTACAAATTAACAAGATAAATGTAAATTTTTGTATATAATTTTATACATGACAATCCAATAGGGTCACTGGTAATTATTAAACTTGTTCTTAACTTTGTATTGTTAAATTAAGTATAAGATACATTTGCAGCACTGATGCATTTCTAAGTGTAATATATCAGTTTAAATGTGTATTTTATTTTTTATTTTGTCAAAATGTATTTTGTTTGCTTACTTTCAGTAAAATAATATTTTGTTTCCTACTTTTCAATAGGCTCACGCCTCCCTCGAACAATTGTCATGCCCCCCAAAAGGGGTGCGCCCCACAGTTTCAGAAACGCTGATATAAAGCCCCAAAATATTAAATTTATCAAAAATAGTTGCATTTATAGTTACATCAACCTACGCGCTGCCTCTTTTATTACTACTTAATTTACATACTGCCTCTAATAATAAATTCCTCACCTCTGCATTATACCATCTGAGTGGCACAATTTGCAGTCAGAAGCTTTTATTTCAAGACAATCAGAATTAAGAATTCCAAACTTTAAAAAATACCAATTCTAGACATGGTACAAATCTTTTGAAAGGGGAAAATCATTCAATAAATTGTAAAAGAAAAACTCTGAATGCAGCAAAGCAGTACATATAATAGCAAATGCAAACGAGACTAGACATATTTATCTATTCGCCCATTTCCAATTTAGCATTCAGTATAAGAACAGATTCTCAGAGGGTGACTTTTAAAACATTATCTTACAATGACGACATAATATATCACATCACATCAGATGCACAAAATATATGTCATTTTACAAACTGACAAAGCGAATTTATTTATAGATAATTTTGTAAGCTAAGCATATGCAAAAATAATGCTCCCCCAAAAATGTGTTTACGAATGAAACAAATTTCTAGATAATGGCATAGTATAAAATAAGAATCATTCTTCTGAAAGCAACAGATTCGATATTGAAAGCATTGATTTTTAGAATATCTTGAAAGATGATTTTTGTATTTCATTTATTCGGTGTGTCTTTCGTGGTTTTACACACCATGATATTCACTTCAGGTATGTTGTTATTGCTTTGTAATTTTCTAGATTTTGAAATGTTTAACTTCTATAGAATGTTTCATTTAAGTTACCTATGAGATAAATAGACCAGTAATTCACCAAGTGGTCTATATCGACCCCCAAGGGTATATGACAACTTGTAATAGGTCTACATCAGCGAAAAAATAATTTGGGGGTCCATGAGGCGTAAATGAGGTCTATGATAGTGACTCTCATTGAACCAGATTGTGACTTTAATTTTAAAAGAAAATTTAATCAAATAGAAACCAGATTTTACCTATTTAACAGATTTATTTACTAAATTTAATGAGTAAATTTAATTATTCCATTTCGTTCATATTCTGCATAATAGCCTCCACAAAGTGTTATTGATTCTTCAACAAAGTTTGAAGAACCAGCAAAAAGGTTGATTCGAATGAACTATAGAGGGTAGGCAACATTACTGTGTAAATTATATACTGTAAACAAGATGTTATTGAATGCTTTCTTCACAGCCACCTGCCAAGAGACTGGGGACGAACAGACGCCACAGTCATTCACAGCTTATGACGTAACCATCCTCTCCGAAGAGCAGAGAGTTCCAGTGGACTCTTTCATCAGCACTTTTGTACAGACTGTGAATAGCCGGGAGAAGTTGAAAGATGTCTTCGACATTAGTGACAGGCGATCCATCGAATTCGCAGAATATGTTAAAGAGTAATTTTGGCTCTAATTATATATTAGTACATAAGACACACAGGAAAAGTTAGAAAAATGTTTCTCCCCTAAACCGGTCGATTTTTTTATCCAAAGTATTTAAAAATGGCACGATTTTTTCTTGTATATAACTAACCACCATACTTCATTTAACAACAACAAAAAAAAAAGGAACAATTCTACTAAACTAAGGTTTTAAATTTTAAAGTTTTTACACCATTTTTTTATTTTACAATCTCGTGGAACAAAAACTCCTTAACGTTTGCTTTTTGTACATACACTCTGCATGCTGTGAAGAATTTAATTATTTTCAAAACTTTTTTGGCAATCGCTTGCTCCGTTTGAGCATTTTTTTAAAAATACATTTCGAGTAAAACGCATTTTAAAATATGACATCTTGATTAAAGTAATGACATCTGCTTTAATTAAAACACTTGCAGTGGCTGTTTTAGTGAACGAAAAATAATGAACTTGTATTTTTATAAAGTTAATAAGATAGACTACAAAATAAATTAGTAAAAAAAAATGTCAACTTTTGGCCAAATTCGCAATTTTAGGATAATTAACTAGGATATCTTAAGTTGTACACTGCAATGTAAAAATGTGGCAAGAAACCCTTCTGTTATATTTCTTCCTTTTATCTCATAATTTGCAAGCTGATAAAAAAACGCTAATATCATTGAAGGATTAATCTATATATAAAAAAAACAATCTAGATAATTAGTAGACAGTTCTGTTTCTTTATTCGAATTCATCTTTTTACGAGAAAGAAATTTTGTGTAGTTTGTTTTGTGTGAACTGAATGCAAAAGCAGTGTGTACAGCAGAACACATATTTCAAGGATCTAAATGCCCGCTCTTGTCAAAGAAATATTTCTTTGTTCACAACGAAATTTCAATGCCACCGACAAACTGCATCACTTTTTCTCAGAACACTAGCACAAAAAAATATCACAAAAAGAATTAAAAATACGCGCAAATTAAAAACAAAGAAGAAAATATCAGAGTCCGTATAGCGTACTGGCAAATCGGTTTTGGCTAACTTTTGGCAGCCCGGACGGTGTAAGGACAAACCATTAAGAAGTTAATAAAAATACTTTAAATATTAAATATCATCTTGTAATAAACCTACTTCCAGTTTACCCGGTGACCCAGCTAAAGGTGTGGAAGGAAGTGAAGGATTATTTTATTTATTTTATTATTTATTTATCAAATGCCTGACCATTGACCCTCAGGTCATTAGGGAACGAGCTCTCCAATATTTTTTTTTACAATGTAGTTCAAACTCTTAAGTGCAGAGCACACGTCAAGATGAGCGGCGTCCATGACTTCTTCAGAAGCACACAAAACACAAAAAGGGGAGTCAGTCAGTTTAAAATTGAACAATGAGCGCAAAGGCAGTCGTGTCCAGTCAACAATCTAAACTCAGCCATAGCGGCAGCACGAGGAGAGTCCGAGACTCAGTTAGGTTTTAATAGCACTCTCCATGATTTATTTTTGGCAGCACTGGCAGCAGCATCTAGAAAGCATTTTTTATAAATCCTAAGAATTTCGAATTTTGCTGAGTGAAGAGGCAGGTCTCTAGTAGATCTTTGGAAAATATTCGTGTCTCTTTTTGCTAAAAGGTCTGCCATTTCATTTCCCTAAAGGCCACAATGGGAAAGCACCCCCTGGAAGACAACTTTTGTTGGAATTCTGCTCAGCAGCTCCCTGCAACTCTGGACTCAGGAACCTTGTTTGTCTTGGTTACTTGGATCTGAATCTGATAAAATTACAGCCTTATCAGGAATGAAGATACGGGCAGAAAGCTGATGAAGGGCTAAATGAATGGCTTCGATTTCACCGTCATAATGAGTCGTATGAGAGAGTGAAGGATTATTCGACACGATAATTTCCAATTATTTTATTTAACACTTTAATCGACTCAAACACAATTCAATGTAACACTATAAATAGGATGTTCCAGTCAGTCAACACATAGAGGGGACGAGAGTCGCGTTTTGGGAGAATACATTTAATAAACTACTTTATAATAACAGTTCTTCTATCTCAATATTACTTTAAACGCTAGATATGTAACTAATGACCACTTAACCTTTTAAATACTTAAAACATCAAATGTAATATGAAGGTGATAATACCTGAACTTAAGCAGTCTTCTAATCAATTTAATTTATCAATAACAAATTCCTGTCTTTAATCTTTTATAAGGCCTTTCTAACCTTTTACAGTTATTTTCATCTTGTATCTCTTTTGTCACCTTTAGTTACTAACCCTCTAACTTTCTTTTGGCTATCCTTCATCACTTTCAAACTCACTAACTCCATTTACCACTCGCGAACTAGAACTATATATAATAAACTAAATTTGCATATCATGCCTTCTTCTTTGGAGAATATTGATGGATTTTGTTAGCCCAAAGAAGGATTGGTAAGAGGACGCGTATAGATCCGTCACAATCTAAACTATGGAAATGACAAGGCCAATAATTTTTTCGGTTATCTATCGCACCATTTCTGTTAGTAAAGCATTTACTACATTTCAAAGAATTATTCTTTTATTACATTGAGGTGTTTAGATTTCCAAAGATTCATTAAAAAGGTTTTAAGTAATTTATGAACATTTTTTTTCTCCCATAAAATTACATTGTTCTCAACAAGGTGCAATTTCAAATGTAACATCACAAATTTAAAACAGCGTACCGTATATTTTTCATATGCCACAAATTTAAGTCAAAATCTAAAATAATCTCTAAGCTAAGTTTTATTCCAACCACGTTCATGGAGTAGCTTACTTTATTTTGGATCAAATTCAAATGATGGATTTTCTTCTCAGACTTTTCTAGACTGATTAGGTTTATGAAAAAAAATTTCATTTTCATCCATTTCGAGGAGGCAGGCAAATTCATGAAAGAAAACTACTTTTTTTATGAATAATAATTTTTAATCAATTATTTCGAGTTCAGAAAGTTTCTAAGAAACTGTCTAAATTCAAGTGACGTCATAGTCCCATGATAACTGCATTCCCGTGTTTCTAGCCAAGTTTTGTTCGTAAATTCATGTGACGTTATTTTTTTTAACAAATGGGCTGCATTTTAGCAACTAAGTTTTTTCAGTCACGGCATGCCCCCCCCCCCAAGTATAAGAGCCATTTCAGTAGTAGCTCCATCTAGAGGCGGTTTTCGCTACCAAATTTTCACAGCTGAATTCATTTTAAGAGCTTTCTCTTCGGTTGCTAAATATTGCCGTGGTTTAATTTCGCTGAGAGTTTGAGCCAAATTGATACTTAAGCTGCCCATCCAGTATAGTGGTTAGTGATGCTGACTGTGGTGCTGTAGGGCCTGTGTTCGAATCCCGGAGAAGGCATGGATGTTTGTATTGTAATCCTTCACACACACATGACTTTAAATTCTTCCTTTGTGGTGTGTGTTTCATGCTTACTTCTGTAAACCCCCGGGAGATACTTTGTGGTTCACGGGTAACTGTAAATGTTCTCAATAAAATAAAATTGATACTTAAGGGACCTTTTACACATGCCACATAATCATATGACATGCGTGCGTACGATTTTGGTATCCAGGAAATTTATCGGAATCGAACCCGGAACATTGGGCATACGAAGCGGGTACACTACCTCTAAGCCCCTGAGCTGACTTCAATTGAAGTTATACATATAATCACATGATCAATACAAACACATGGTTCCAGCCAATCAGTTCATGCGCTTTTTTGTTGCCAACTTTGGCTCTTTGCAGAAGTTTTTTTTTAAGTACACGCTTGTCAACAATAAAAAGAACAAGAACAACAGAAAGATAAAGAAAATGAACTTGAGTTTTAAAAAAATATGTATCAAATAAGTCTTTATAAAGAAAATTTCGAAATTTTTTTCAGAGAATCATAAAATGTAACACTTTTTTTTATTATTCCCAATGGCGGATTACAAGACAACTACAAACAAAATGAGAAACAGAGAATATTGACAAAAAACAAATGGCAACACAAAAAATGATAAAAGACAAAATAAGAAAAGAAACACAAGTTTACAGTATAGTCTATAAATCCCACATTTTGTGTCTGGCCTCCCAATATCTGCTTCACATGGATCCAGAGCTGAGGGCACGACAACGTGCCAAATGAATGGCGTCTATTTCTTCATTGGAGTCACACAGCTTACAAAGTGGACTCTGGGCAATGCCTATCATGTTTAAATGCTTGGACAGGCAGTCGTGGCCTGTGGCGATTAGAAAATCGGCCACAGCTTTATCTCGTGTCCATTTTGGAAAATGAATGGATTTGCTAAACCACACTTTTTGATTATTCTTTTGGTTGAATTTAGACCAGAAGTGTTCTCTGTAGTATTTCCTTATGATTCTTTTGGCACTATAAAAAGGAACTGCATTATTAGAGGTTTGAAAGATTTTTGTCCCCTTCTTCGCCAAGCAATCGGCATTTTCATTCACATCAAAGTCACAGTGCTACGGAATCCATTGCATGACAATGTCTGTATGGCATTGAAGTAGACTGTCAATTAACAGTTGACATTTGATAATGTTCTCTGACAAAGGTGCCTAGATAGAAGATATTGCTTGGAGGGGCCGCCCTTGAATCACACAAAATAACTACTTTTGAAACACGATCTGTGTGGCAAAGAAGTTGAGACAGAGCAATACGTATAGCTGCAATATCGGCATCAAAAGCAGTGCTGTGAATTCCTATAGGTGTATAGAAGGAGAATAGGTTGCAGCAAACTCCAGCACCTGCATTACTGTAATCTATCAACTTGGAACCATCCGTGTAAGCGTATAGCCATTCATCTTCAGGGTATAAGGAATCCAAAGTCTCCAGAGAAATTATCCTTAGGATTTGACTATCTATCTGTTCTTTCTGATATTTGAACACATAAACCGAATGATCGAATGTGAATTTTTGTCTGAGTTTTACTAGTAGAACAAGTAGAAGTTTAATATCAGTAATGAATTCAATGGAGAACACGTGATTGTAATCACGTGACTACCATATATTTAGTCTATTCCTATATTTTGAATCGAAAGAAAACTAACATCATATGAATCATGATCGCGATATACTACCATAATAATAAGCCATTGCTATGGTGTTGAGATTGAATTCCTGTTAAGGAAGGGGCAAACTAATAGTTAAAATACGAAATATTAAACTATAACTGTTTCTTTGGCAGTAATTAGTAATGGCGAACATATTCAGAGCAATTTAATGATGCATGATTATTTTAAAAAGTGTAGCAGTTACACACATCATTAATTACATACTTCATTTCACAAATACAAAAGTTATTCTGTTATGCGTAATTTTTTTAATTTATTTGCAGATTACTTCTCAACGTCTTAAAGGCATTGGGGATAAAGAACTCGGAAATTCTTGATGACTTTGCAACTCGTCCCATGAAGCAGAATATGAAGTCCTTTTCTCCTCAGTCAATGATTACGGTTTACGGCCGCCTACTAGCCACCTACCTCTATTCGGAAGGATATATGACGACGCAGGACAATGCCAAAGAACTCGCGCTAAAGTTTTTCGAATACATGGAAAGTAACGCCAATACGTACTTAGTACAAGGAGATACATCTACGAAATTTCCTGCAATTACAAATGGATTTATGGAATTTTTGCTGTATTTTAATAACAGTGATGATGAATTTTCAACGGCTGAAAGAGCAGTTAAATTTTCCGTTTTACATGAAAGCCTATGGCTACTAACGGCAATTGAAACAAGTAATTCAAATGATTTGTATACCAAATGTGTCTCGGAGGCAAACGACAGTAAATCTGGATCAGATTCGATTAGTTCTGAATCCACTGAAAGTAATTCTGGATTAGATTCAAGTTGTTTTCAATCCACCGAAAGCAATTCTGGATCAGATTCAAGTAGTTCTGAAACCACTGAAAGTAATTCTGGATCAGATTCAAGTAGTTTTGAATCCACTGAAAGTAATTCTGGATCAGATTCAAGTAGTTTTGAATCCACCGAAAGGAATTCTGGATCAGATTCAAGTAGTTTTGAATCCACTGAAAGTAATTCTGGATCAGATTCAGGTAGTTTAGAATCCATATATTAAAACAAATTACATTACATTATTATAAAAGTATATCTATATATTTTATGGCATTATTAAAAATTATATTATTTATATATTCATATATTAATCTATCTATATCTTTTAATTTCTCTCGATATATATAGGTTGTAGCCGAATTCGACCGACAGATTCAAAAGGGAGGTAGTAGAATGCATGGGGACGACAAATCACAGCAGAACATGGAGTCGCAAACCACGTTTAATTTTCGTAATTCTCAAAAACAGTTATCATAACCTTTATAGTTGTTTTTGCGAATAATTTCGGGTAAATGTGGTTTGGGGTGACCCTATGTTCCATGGTGATTTGTCCTTCCCATGCTGCTTACTATCAACTCTTTGAATTTTTCGGTCGAATTCGGAAACACCCTGCATAAATTCATCCTTATCTATCTCTATCTGTGTATATTCAATAGAAAAAATAATAAGAAATATTAATGATTATTCGCAATAAATGTAATGAACTTTATATCATTATTTTTTTTAAACTATTTTTCCTCATTATATGAATCATTTTGCCACGGTATTAGAACTGTAATTCCTGGTGCACCGTGGAATTGAAAAGGTTGCTAAACACCGACTTACAAGACTACAATAAGCATTTGTTTATTTGCGGAGGACTCCATTTCCCTTTCATTCATATTTTGCATAATAATCTCCACAAAGCGTCAGTTCAAAGTGTTACCTGCTCCTTCAATAAAGTTTGAAGAACCAGCAACAACAGTGGCGTAACGGAGAATATTAGCCCCCCCCCCGCAAAGTCAGGTTTGGGGCCCAAGCCGGATCTTACAAAGGATTGCAAAACCTTAACATTAGGCTTTGGACCACTTAAAATCCTGTCCCCCCCCCCCCGCGACGCACAGTGGTCAGTTTTCCCGATCTGGCGCACGGAAACCCCAAAAATTAAATTGCGCAAAAATTAACAACAGCCCACAATTTATGGTCCTCATAGGACCCCTAGCCGTGTTGTTATCAGTTTTCTTCAGTACGCGATTGGAAATCTCCAACAGTCGACGGTTTAGATCGGGTTTGTTGGGACTACGAGGAACACCTGTGAGTCACATTTTCTAGCTGGAAGTTCTATCGTTTCGTCTGAACAAGATTTTGTAGCTTTCGGCATTTTTCTATGAAAATACACGTTATGGGTAAATAATTTCTTTATTTGACTCTCAAATTAGGTTCAAAGTTGATTCAAAATTGTAAAAACGTTACATTTAGCACAATACGTAATTCTCACAAACGCATGTCGTTTTTTTTGTGTTTAATGGACTAGAACTTTTGGGATTGACACGGATTGATCAATGTAATACTTAAGCCACATAGAGTAGATATGGACCTTTAATTTAATACCAAGTTTAGGTGCTACTTCCTGCAACTCCCAAAGTTATGATATTTTTCAGTGTTAGCCGTTGGAATTTTTGCGACGCTTGTTTCGGTTTTTATTTCTCTTCGTAAGAGTGCGCGTCAACTCGAGTCCTGCGAATATAATGCTAGTGACTCGGAATCATGGAATAAATCGTTCTACTGCTCAAATACTACCAAACAATCCCTACCCACACAATCACGCACACTATATGTTGCCCCCTTCACTCCTTTCCTATACCTATATATTATCCTTTATTAAATATATATATATAATGTTAATGCTTGTAGATGCGTACTTTTGTTTGATTGTATTTGTTTTATCTGTTAACATTTAATCTTTAACTTGCCACTCTATTTTTTTATAAATATTCTCCCACATGTGTCACATTACTATTGCTGTTAATATCCTTAGATCCCTGTTCAAAAACTAGGTCCACTTAGCGGTCATTTATTCTTGATCAATTTCACGCTTGACATAAATTTATTGAGCCTCTAAGAGCCTCATTTCTTGTTAGATAATAGAAATAGTACCCAAGAGCAAGCGCGTGGGCCACAAAGTCACCCTAGGCTCACTAAGTCGTTTATTTTGGGAAAACTGTCTATTTATTGCCAATGAACTTAACAGTATCCTCCTATAGGACAGTCTTCATGGGAACTAAAATGTATTTGCAACATATTTCCTTCTTTTTTAGGCGTGACATACGTTTTTTTACAGTTTTAAGGTACTTGTATTGGCTGAGTTCTCAGTGCAACCACTTTAGTTCCAATATATTTTCTATGAGCATGCTAGATATTTTCCCCCTGTGAACAACTTAGTAGTTTTGATTGCTGTGTTGTACAACTTATTATGGTTTATAAATGTAGTGAGCAAAATAAAAGAAAAAGAAATGGCATTGAAGGAAGTTGAAAATGATCAAGCAAGGGAAGAATCTGCTGAAATAAAGCATATTAATCATATCAAAAGTAAATATAAGAAAATAGGTAAACCGGAAACATTTGAGTTGAAAGGAAAATGTTCAAATTCTACCGAAAGAACATCAGGTAAAATATGAAGCAATAAGTGTAGCACAAGACACTCTTCGTTCTGTTAAAAAGACATAAGCTAGAAAAAGTTCAGCATGCTATTTGTCGATCATCAAAGGACAGTAAAACTACAATAACTTAAACAGCATATGACAGTTTTGCCTGCCAATAACATTCCTATAATGTTAGCGAAAAGTGCCTGTGATTTGTGTCCTTTATTGAAGTCACGCACATTTGAAATTTCTTGGTTCTGCTTGAAAATATGAAAAAAAATATCAACCGAAGAAAAATTTAAAAGTTCTTAAAAGTAGGAAAGTATATTTTCTCTTAATTAAGTTATTCGCGATTTTCATCACGTACAGTAAAAATAATTATAAAAAAGGGATTGAGGTGTGACTCAGTCACCACGCGACCGTTAACGTTAGTATCAAGTGCGCGCCTAATTCCGAGTTAAATACAATAATTTTTGATCATTCGATATAATTATGAAGACTTTAAAGCCATAAAAAAATTTCCGAACGTCAGATCGGGAAAACTGACCTCTGTGTGACGTGGGAGGGGGGGTGTACGCTATGCCACTGACCAACAAGGTTGATATAAATAAACTGTAGAGGGTATTCAACATTACTGTGAAAATTATATCCTGAAACATGGTAAATAAGATGTTATTGAATGTTTTTTTCACAGCCACCTGCCAAGAGACGATTGACGAACAGATGGTTCTTTCGTTCGTAGCCTTTGATGTAACCATCCTCTCCGAAGAGCAGAGAGCTCCAGTAGACTCTTTCATCAGCACATTTGTTGAGGTTGTGTATGGCCAGAAGAAGTTGAAGGATGTCTTCGACATCACTGACGCGTCGCCCTTTGATTTAGCACAATATCTCATAAAGTAATTTTGGTTCTAACTATATATTAGTACATAAGACGCACAGAAAATGTTAAATTTTTTCCAAAAAAAATGTTTCACTCCTAAGGGTATGATTTATAAAAATTTTTTGATTTTATGGATTGCGTAAAAAATTTTTTTTTGCGCTCAAATTAATACAAAAGACTGGCAATTTTATTTTTTAGAGAAAAGTTTTAAAATTAATGATTACGAAATGCTACTCCTCCTACAATAATTGACGTACAATCATGAAATTAGATCTACAAATACGTCAAGCTATGCATAACAAAAGGCGGTATAAAATTTTTGCAGGCGCAATTGATGTCCGAGAAATACTTTTTTCCCCTGAATACTTATAGTAAATTCCTTAAAAGATGTGTAAATTCTAAATTCAATTATTTTTAAGAAAATAAGTATTGATTTGGTTCAAAAATGGACACCGACTTCTGTTACAAGAGCTATTAACAATATGTAAAAAATTCAAAGTATTAGGCATAATATATATATATATATATATATACACTGGGCCATCGTAAATGCAACACCCTGAAGAAAGCACGCAAATAACATGAAATTTACAACATGCATTAGCGGAAGTGAGATATGCAAATGATTAGAATTTCAGCGCAGACACACATCACTTACGCCTGTGGCAACACCTCAAAGCGCTATTTAAGGCTTGGAGATTTCGACAATTTCAAGTTTGGCAATTGTGTTTTTCTTGTTTTTTTCAAAAAACGACCAGTTATGTCTCGTAGATTATGTATGGTATGGGGCGCGGTATTGGACATCACTCTCTCACTCCTCTAGTACGCATTGCCGGTACTTAAAATAACCAGAGCTACATCTCCGAGGTGTTGGAGCCAGTTGTCCTTCCTTACCTTCAGGGCTTGGCCACAGCCATATTTCAACAGGATAATGCGCTACCACACGTGGCACGCATTGTCCAAAGGTTCTCCGTCAATCACCAGATTGAATTAATTCCCTGGCCGGCTCGCTCTCTGGATCTTTCGTCGATAGAAAACATGTGGCCCATGGTTGCTCAACGATTGACCCAGATTACACCCCCAGCTGCCACACCAGATCAACTTTGGCAACGTGTGGAAGCTGCTTCGTCTGCTGTACCCCAAGAACACATCCAAAGTCTCTTTGAATCAATGCCGAGGCGTGTCGTAGCGGTGATCTCCAACAATGGCGGCTACTCTGGCTACTGATTGTGGCAGGAACCACACTTCACAGAAGTCTATTAATTTAATTATTTGATACTTGGTCAACATGTTATCTACAAAATAAATTTTGTTGTGCTATCTCTTGTCTTTCTTGGTGTTGCATTTACAGTGGCTAGCAGTATATATATATATTATATATATAAATAAAGAAAAAGCCTTAGCATTTTAAATTAAGACAAACTAGTTATTTTATCTTTATATATGAGACAAGTAAGTTTAAACTTTTGATTTGGCATAGGGATTTGAATAAAAACAGTAATTAGTAATGACGAACATATTCAGAGCAATTTTATGATGTGCATGTTTTTTTTTTAAAGTATGGTACCTACATCCCTAATTATATACTTCATTTCACCGATTTCTCTTCATTTCACTAATATAAAAATAATTGTGTTTGTGCATAATTTTTCAAATTAATTTTCACAGTTTCATTCAAAATGTTATGGCGGAAAAAGAAGCAGAGGAGCCGCATGTGCGTCTACTTCCCGAGTTCTCGACTCGTCCCCTGGAGCAGAACTTCAATTCCCTCTCTCCTCAGTCAATGATTACGGTTTACGCCCGCATGATAGCTCTTTTTCTGGATTCGGAAAGAAAACTGACGCAAGACAATGCCCAAGACCTCGCGCAAAAGTGTGCCGAAAAAATGAAAAGTAGCGCTAATGAGTACGTAGTACAAGGAGATACATCTACGAAATTTATTGCTATTACAAATGGATTTCTGGAATGTCTGAAGTCTTTAAATGATGATGATGAATTTTTAACGGCTAAAAGAGCAGTTGTAATATCCATTTTATATGAAAGCCAATGGTCGCTTAGAGCTGCTGAAACACAAAGCTTAAATGATTTATATATAAAATGCATCTTTGAATTTAATGGATATGTAAGCAACAGTACATCTGGATCAGATTCAAGCAGTTTTGAATCCGCCGAAAGCAATTCTGGATCAGTTTCTAGCAGTTCTAAATAGAACGAAAACCAAACTAGGGATCAGATTCCCGTAGTCCAGGATCTAGATGTCCGTAAACCTTCTGTTATGTTTGTGAAAAACTTTATTTTCTCAAAATAAAATGAAAATTCAAATATTGACTTAACTGTTTTATTTTTCAATTCCTACTATTGGCTCACACTTTCACTCTTTTTGATGTGTAACATCTTTTCTCTCGATTGCTGGAGATTTGTGGGAGTGATTTCGTGAAAAGGGACGGAAATGCGTAACAGAAAGTTGGGGAAGCGCGCGCTATTCAGTGAAGTTCTGTTTTTCTTCTTCATTTGGGAGGGGCTCCGCCCCCATCCCCCACCCCCTGCGGTCTAGGCCGTGGGACATTTGTTTATGTTTTCTCACTTTAGGATCAGAGAAGAAGCTAAATCCTTTAGACAAAGCCGTGGTTAGACAATGACGAACGTGTTTCGATACCTGACTTCGATTGCTGCGTACAATTTAAACGATCGGGCCACAGAGCAGCTGGTGTTGCGATCTATCGTCAACAGAACAACTCACATGTTGTGGCTCGACATATGGATATTACTTATCTTCAAACAAGTGGACTGGGTATTGTTAGTCAAGATACTGGGGACATATGTGCGGCAAAGCGCTTATTTGAAAATAGACAAACAGAGTGATTTCGGTAGTCGTATACATTTCTCCGAATCAAACGGTTCAAAAAATTAAAGATTTCCTGCATTTTTTACTTTTACCATACACTGAAGGTGGTTCTGCTCCTAAAAAAAACTATCACTCGCTTCCCATGTTTTTGAGTGGTGATTTTAAAGTTAACTTCAGTTTGCTAGAAGCCGAGCCACTCATAGCTTTTTTGAATGATGAACTCAAGCTCGAAATGAACACAAATCGAAATGTTTCGACAACTAACAGTGGTACTGTTATTGACGCTATTTTTCAAATACTTTGAAAACACAAGTATATGTGTCATATTTTAGTTATCATAAATTATCATTGCCGCTCTTCCCCAAATTGAACAAGAATAATTTTTTTGATAAAAAATTGCATTACTCCTTGTGTTAATTAAATAAAATTTTCATTAAAGATATAATTATTCCATAAAAAATTATTTCTAATCATACTCGATTAATTTTTTTTCAGGATTTAAGTTGGTATTGGCGAATTTACCACGATAACATGTCAGATGTTACACATCGTATGCGACTACTGTAAGGCTCGTTTCTTTTTCTTTTTTTTATTTATATATATATTTTTATCTGTTCAAATTTTCAATCGTTAATAAGATACATTTTAAAGCACTCAATTGAGCTGAAATTTTATATACACGATTATTTTGGATGGAAATACAATAATTTAACTATAATTAATAAAAATTAGTTGAATAAAACTAATTATTCAAAAAGAACTACAAATACAACCATGTTGACATCATTTTTGGAGTCTTAGCGACCATTTTGGCGGTTTGTGTCAAAATTTGAAAAGCTTTTTCCCCTCACATTTTAAAACGTTCATTGAAAATTTCTATACACTATTGTTTCGGGTAACAATGCGGTAATTTAATTATAATTCATTAAAATTAATTGACTGATATTAATTATTTAAAGAATTACAGATACAGACGCGTTGTCTTCATTTTCAGTGACATGGGTCAAGATTGTTTTTTCACTTTTCAAATCATTCAGGTGAACTGAAGTTTTACGTACACGATTGTTTTGGATGACAGTACGATACTTTAATAATAATTAATAAAAATTAATTGCCACTTAATGTTGTAATTCTGTCATATGTATATACATATTTATAATAATTGTAGCTATTTAATGACAAGTAACAAAAATATATATATATATATATTATATTTGTTGATCTAAGTAGGAATATTGACTTAATTTTTGTTTTTATATTATTTGTTTTTAAATAATTTCATTTAGAAAACGATAAAAATAACCTCTCCCCAATAATTTAAATTTAATAACGAATTTTTCTAGTATTTTCTACATGAATTTGGAAAGTGAAATAATTTGATAATTTTTGAGAGAAAATGTGGCATTTATCTTCCATTACGAATGTTTTCTTTCAAACAATTTTTAAACGAAAGCACAATTTAACATTTGATTAAACGTAATTGACACAGTTAGTTTAACCTTTCTTCCAACTAAAGGCGCTGCGGAGTTTCTTACAGTATCCGCTTTAGAAACTACCTATCTTCCACATTTCGTGGATTGAATACAGTAATACCCGGACTTAAGCGATTTTTAAATCTCGTCAATTCGTCTTTGGTTTGACCGCTACACAACTCGATTACTCACTCTCTGCAATCCGTTTAGTGAGTTTTAGTGATTGGAAAAGTTGTCAGGCAAATAAATTTAGAGGTGGATAGTGACAACGCTCACGAACTGACGGATTCCCACATTCAGGAGCTGACAATTGAAGAGCTCCCAGAAATGCACGAGCAAGAGCAAGAAATTGAAGAACTTGAGTCTAGACTCATTTCAATCTTAAGATAAAATGACAGCTGGAAATTTGACAGAATGTCTCTGTTTAATTGAAAAAATCCACACAGTCAAGCACTTTTGTCCCACCCAATTCCTGTTCCATAACTTCAATGCAGCCAATAGAGTTTTAACTCACTGATTCTTTTTGACCAGTAGCAGATGAGTCTCTCGTCCGTATACTCTGAAAAATTTCCATCATATTGAATGTCTCTAACGCAGTCTCCGTAGCCACACACCCTTGCTTCTTAAAGTCCACAAATCAGGTAGCTAGCTCCCTTTCAATCCAGACCTCTCCACTTAAGGTATCCGACTGGTTGCGACAACTTTAAAAAAAAAAAAATGGAGATATGGGATTTTTTTTTGTGGTTTTTAGATTTGTTTAGTTACATTTTAAGAAAAAATATGCTAAAATTAAAAAGAAATTATTATTACTATAAAATGGGGAAAAAATAACCGAAACGCGGCGCATTCTGTATCAAAGGTTTATGAACAAATTTTCAATTTTTTCATTCTAATGTGTTTCTATTTTATTCATTTTTGAAATGACCTGTAGGATAAGAGATATTTTCATTTTTACAAAAACTAGAGCACTTTATCTCAGTTATTATATGAAAATGCTTAAAAAAATAGTGATAATATTCACATAAGGGACTGTAAATTTTGTAATAAAAGAGTGATTGATAAATCTGAAGGTTAAAACACACTTCTACTATTGTACAAAACTTAAAGAAAATATTTCAGTTAATTATTTTCCAAAATGTTTTAGCAATCGCGCTGGCCTCGTTTGAGTATTTTCAAAAAAACACATTTCGAGTAAAACTCGTTTTAAAGTATGCCATATCTTGATTTTTTAAAGTAATGGCATCTGCTTTTACTAAAGCACTTGTAGTTTTTGTTCTAGTGAACGGAAAATAATAAACTTGGTATTTTTATAAAGCTAATAAAAAGGCATATAAAATAAAATCATACAAAAAATTTTTTTTCCAGTTTTTGGCAAAATTTACGGTTTTAGAGTAGTCGAGTACCTTAAAGACCCAAAATAATTTTAATATGATAAATTTTGCATGAACACCTCGCGCTTCATTTCCCAAAGATGTCAAGCGTTCGTTAATTGAAAAAGAATTACAAATTAAAAAATATATAGACTCCAACGAAAAGCGAATTTTTTCAACAAAACAAAGAATAAAAAAATATTATTAGCATACTATGAGGAAATTTTACGGGTGAAAAAATAGTCTTGAGGTTGCAGACTATTTTATTAGATTTTATAAAGCTTCCTACATCAAAATAACTACGGTTTGTGATTTTGTCATTTGCGTTATCTAAGATTTTATTAAAGATTTTTTTTTTTTTCTAAATTATTATTTTCTTTCATCTCCGGCCCCAACTCAAAATAATTTTATATGTGAAATTGTACCCCAGCTTGCCACCTATCGTGTAAGTTTGGGGTATTACTGTATTTGCTAAGTTTCACACATATAGTTTAAGATTTCCTTTTTGAATTTCAGTGTTTAACTACGTTAGCAAAGCTCCCACAAATTTAATAAAATATCCAAATAAAATATAAATATAACTCAGTCTATTAAGTAATATAAAATCTGTCATGTCAAGAGGAATCATAGGAAAGAGTGGTTTGATTTGTTGTAATGCCGATGTGTAGCTTTTGTATTTTGCTTACTTAGCCCAAAATAAATCCCCAAAACTTTTTGAAAACACATTCCACAGTTTGATGCTTCATAATGTAACGAGTATCCATTCCATTTGGAATAAAGAAAGGAAGAAGGTGTTTGTCAACCCTGATAAAAAACATCATGCTTCTAATTTAAACGGATTAAAACCCCATAAAATGATTTACCTGATTACTGGCACTGAAAGGTCTTCAATTTAATTCACTATAGCAGATTGATTTTTTATTAACGACCGCTTTAAAGTCACGTTATAGCTATTGGCAACAGACCTCTTAACTTTGAAATTCTGTCAAGTGAGGAAGATAATACCAGATCAGGTACTCAAACTCTCAAAACTTCCCCATAACGTCAACATGAAGACGACTTAGGTTCAGCATGAAGACAAGTTTAAAGTATCAGGTGGTTATAATTAAAATATTCGACTACTTGCGATAACTTTTTTTTAAAGAAAATAAAGATACGGGGATTTTTTGTGGTTTTTAGATTTTAGTAAATTTTAAGAAGAATATGCTAAAATTAAGAATAGAAAAGGAAATTATTATTACTAAACTGAAAAAAATGGGTAAAAATTGACAAAAAATAACATAAACGCGACCCATTCTGTACCAGAAGTTTACGAAAAGATTTTCCATTTTTCAAATCTGATGTGTTACTATATTATTCATTTTTTAAATGACCTTCAGAATAAGAGATATTTTAATTTTTACAAAAACTAGAGCACTTTATTTTTGTTATATGAAATTGCTGAAAAAAAACAATGATTATATTCACATAAGGGGCTGTAAATTCTGTAATAAAGCAGTGATGGATAAATCTGAAGGTTCAAACACTTCTACTATATACAGAACATACACAAAAAATTTCAGTTGATTATTTTCAAAACATTTAGTAATCACTCTGAGTATTTAAAAAAAACTCATTTCGAGTAAAACGCGTTTTAAAGTATGGCATCTTGCTAAGACTAATGGCATCTGCTTTTGCTAAAACACCTGTACTTTTTGTTCTAGAGAACGGAAAATAATAAACTTGGTATTTTTGTAAAGCTAATAGAATGACTTATAAAACAAAATCATAAAGAAGTTTGTCAATTTTTGCCAAAATTCACAATTTAAGTGAAAATGAATTTAGTCAAGTCGGATACCTTAAACTTCCCGAATAAACGGTCTCCTACATTGCAAACGAGTGAAAGCAAGACAAAGAAATGTTGTACATAGGCTATATACGAAATGCACTCCTGGAATTTCAAAAAAAAAATCTAGTTCCAAAATAATGACATGAGTGCGTTTTTTCGTGAAAAAACATGAAATGTTAACTCAATAAATGACCCAAACGGAATACTGAAACAATATTAACAATCCAGAATAAGAATGATGAGTAATAAAATGCAAAACCGGGAAAATCTGTCTGTTGTAGAAGAAAAATGTCATGATTGGCATGCTTATGAAGAAGAGGAAGCTTTACTCGTATGCAAAACAGGTTAGTTTTTGTTAGTTTGTGCCAATTTCCTCAAGGAAGAATAGCCCAAGAATGAAAGTCGCCATGAATTCACACCATACAGTGACCTTTGGAGACTGTAGGGGAAATTCAGAGTGGATCCACGGATTTTTCTAATCCAAAATGCGACAATCCTGTGTGTTGACTGTCCCATTGAGATAGAAATTAGCTTTCGTCGCTCCACATGGCTATTCCAAGACCATGACAGATCAACTGATATTCAGGCCTCGAATAAAAGACGTTGTGGCTTGTCCATATCAAGCAACTCCTGGGCTTGGCGGATCTTGTATAGGAAGTAGTGGATTATGTTTTCTGAGTACTTTTCGGAAGGTGCAGTAAGAATAGCCTGTCTGTCAAGAAAGTGCACACGCGCTAGTGCCCCCAAACTCTGATGTCTATGACTGTGCGTCAACAACTCTCATGACATCATCAACAAGTACCGGTGTAACACGTTTGAGTCCTCTTCCAGGTTGAACTCCTAATTTCCTAGTGTCTCTTCGAATCTCTTGATCACGGCCCGGAAACCTTTAGCAGACATTGGTCCGCGCAGTAGGTCCTTTCTACGGCGAATTTCATGAATTGCAATGGAAACATTCTCCTTGTTTTCGTAAAGAAAACTTCAACAATAATGCACGCTTAAGTAAAGAGACCATCATTAGTATAGCCGGAAATATAGACTTAAACATGAAGTCTACAAATGTATTCTAACAACACTTTATACAAAACTAACCTGTTTTACAAAAATCTTCCTCTTCTTCCGAAGCATGCAAATCTCGACATTTTTCTCCTAATACCACAGCTTCTCTCGGTTTTTGCGTTTTATTACTCGTCATTCTTATTCTGGATTGTTAATAGTGTTTCTGTATTCCGTTTTGGTCTTTTATTGAGTTGAATTTCATGTTTTCTTCAAAAAGGCGCAACCTGGAGGACATTTTGGAACGATTTTTTCCTACGAAATTCCATGAGCGCATCTCGTGTTCAGTCTATATACAAAATTTCGTTGTATTCCGTTCACATGTTTGTGCTGCATGAGGCCGTTTATAGGGGAAGTTTAATAATATAACCGCCTGCTATATCAGCTCCTTTACACGGCAAGCCTTTAACAGCATTCAGAAAACGAGTTCTCAACTCTGACCTCAAGCACGCGTTCCTGGAGTAAAAATAGCGCTTAAATAAGACAGCAGTTTCAGTGTAACCACATGATGATGCTCTGCCTAGAAGAAAAAAATGATGATGCAACTAAAGGATGGGAAAACTTCGTATGTTATAAAATTAATTCAAAAAAAAAATCCTGCGAAACTTAGGGATTTTTACTTAACCTCTTCCTTCTCACCACAGGCTGGTGGCTGCGGTAACCTCATGGTCAAGGTCATGATCTCGTGATTGGCGTGTCATGGGCTCAAAGTTAGTACCGCTGACGACCCGACGTACAGAAGGGGCCGATGCACGTTAAATAAGTTGAAGCTCAAACGTCCTCCCGTCGGTGTATTGTGGAAGTTAGGAGAGGGAGGGGTCAGCTCAGGTGTCGTCCTCGTCACTTGACCATGCCACAAAAATACGAGATCCGTCGCCAATGACCTTCGTGCAACTTCATGCTGCGATGCTAATTTTCCTCTCACCCGCTACAGCATGAGGTTTCGCTTTTTAATTTCTTGTATCCTTAATATTTCCGGGATGGAAAGCGGAAAATTAACGCCCCCATAAGATCACACGTACTTTCTTATGCCAATTTTTTCCTAATACTCAACACGATATTTAAAAATACTTCGTCGAGGGCACGAAGTTGAAAAAATGTCACACACATATCAAGAGCAGAAATTATGAATGCCACCCGAAAAAACTAAGAAGCACTGATAAAGAAAAACATAAATCTTTTCTTAGAAATGAAACACA
This sequence comes from Trichonephila clavata, assembly GCA_019973975.1. Classification (NCBI taxonomy): domain Eukaryota; kingdom Metazoa; phylum Arthropoda; class Arachnida; order Araneae; family Nephilidae; genus Trichonephila; species Trichonephila clavata. The sequence continues at coordinate 1,060 of BMAO01038809.1, read as the reverse complement.
TTGCACGTGACGCAATGTGATGTATTATAGCAACACGAGGTATATCACCTTTGGTCAAGGTGACGAATACACCAGCTCGAGCATAATGTTTAACTTATAAATTAAACGTTTTATTAAAATCACTGGTGTGAATGATTTATTTGTTAGTTTTAAAAATCTAAATTGTTTATACTGCAGATATAGCTCGGAAAATACTGTGCTTATTCAGTTATTTAAATTTTACGACTTAACATTGTTTCCCATTTAGTAGTTTCAGCAAAAGGAATAAAAATATACATTTTGATTATATTATAACTGCTAGTGAGATATGCCAAAAAATGTTCTTTTTGCAGACAGAAACTCGAAAAAAAGCGGCAAAAATGTAATAAAAAAAATGTTCTCTGAATAAAAAAAAATGACTTAAACACTTAATATCATTTTCGCGCCCCCAGAGATGCAAAATCGGCTTCTTTTGTGTGTATAGCATAACACTGTTCCTATGTACACGTGCACCACTAAATATTGCAGCGTTCTTTCATCTGACACCACGCCAAAAGCGATGACCATGATAAACCAACAGTTGGATGCGTGCAAGCCCGAATTCCGAATGTAATTCGATGTGTCAGAAACGAGATTCACCCCACCCCGAAAGTTGAGAAGAAAATGCGTTGGAAACATCGAGAAGATCGTTTGCGCTTACCCTCACAAACAACATTCTGAAGCATTGAAATAATTAATAGTATGAATAACGTCAATTGAAAGTGTAAATGGATTGTACTTAATAGATGGTATGTAAGTAAATCAATTATTTAGTTTTTTAAATCTCTCTCACACGCTACCATTAATTTTCCCAATCGTCACAACTTATTGAAATCATTCTACAGTATACAAGAAGATGTTATAAGCATTCAAACACAATCCAGCAATAATAAACTTAAGGTATCCGAATACTTGCGGCAACTTTTTTTTTATAAAAAAAAAATGGAGATATGGGGATTTTTTTGTTGCTTTGAGATGTGTTTCGTGCATTTTAAGAAAAATATGCTAGAATTAAGAAGAAAAAAATTACTATTAATAAAAT